>JAXDDX010000118.1:0-32500 GCA_034670405.1 Hoplostethus atlanticus
AAGAGGTTTAAAATAAACCAGGAATCCAGAACATGCTGGCTGTGAACGCACCCTCAGTGTGTGGTGGTGGAGGAGGTGAAGAGGTTTAGGAGACACGTCAGTCTGGATCGGTCACTTCCTGTGTGGAGAAGATTTCCCACCAGTGACCAAATTTGGACCAATAGGGTGAATCTACGGTCATTGATAACGACAGGAAGAGGAATGGGAGGGAACGAGTGATCGAGAGAGGAAGATGGACAGAAAGAAAGGGAGTGAAGGGAGAGAATGGGAATCTGTCAGAGTGTCAGACTGGAGTGTGTGTGTGTGTGTGTGTGTGTGTGTGTGTGTGTGTGTGTGTGTGTTAGAGCGTCCCGGCAGCAGGAAGACGAGGAAGACAGTCATAAATATTTACAGTGAGAACAGCCAGGAGCCATTTTGGATCCAGGGTTGAGTTATTGTCATAAAAAGACTGGAGGGTCAAATAGAGTGTGACAGTCTGTGTGTGTGTGTGTGTGTTAACCAGTGTACAGTCACAGTCCAGAAACACTTCATAGTTCATCCACAGTTTAAGTTCATGTCCATGCACAGAGAGATATTTTCCACCCGTACCTTCAGACCGTGGTCCAGTCCTACACCCCCGTACCTCCAGACCGTGGTCCAGCCCTACACCCCCGTACCTCCAGACCGTGGTCCAGCCCTACACCCCCGTACCTTCAGACCGTGGTCCAGCCCTACACCCCCGTACCTCCAGACCGTGGTCCAGCCCTACACCCCCGTACCTTCAGACCGTGGTCCAGCCCTACACCCCCGTACCTCCAGACCGTGGTCCAGCCCTACACCCCCGTACCTCCAGACCGTGGTCCATTCCTACACCCCCGTACCTCCAGACCGTGGTCCAGTCCTACACCTCCGTACCTCCAGACCGTGGTCCAGCCCTACACCCCCGTACCTCCAGACCGTGGTCCAGCCCTACACCCCCGTACCTTCAGACCGTGGTCCAGCCCTACACCCCCGTACCTCCAGACCGTGGTCCAGTCCTACACCCCCGTACCTCCAGACCGTGGTCCAGTCCTACACCCCCGTACCTCCAGACCGTGGTCCAGTCCTACACCTCCGTACCTTCAATCCATGGTCCAGTCCTACACCCCCGTACCTCCAGACCGTGGTCCAGTCCTACACCCCCGTACCTCCAGACCGTGGTCCAGCCCTACACCCCCGTACCTCCAGACCGTGGTCCAGTCCTACACCCCCGTACCTCCAGACCGTGGTCCAGCCCTACACCCCCGTACCTCCAGACCGTGGTCCAGTCCTACACCCCCGTACCTCCAGACCATGGTCTTCATTCTGCCTTAGCTCCTCCTTCTTCAACAGCTACCTGACCTGCCTCTTTATTTCAGCCTGTATCTGTTCCTGTTATGGCAGGGTGGCCTGGTGGCTAAAGAAATTGCCCCCCAATCGACAGGTCGCAGGTTTGAACCCCCAACAGCCACGTGAACCTGTCGAAGAGTCCAAGATGTTGAGTCCTACCTGCTCTCCAAGTTGTTCTACAGATGTAGAACCTGAATCTTGCAGGAGCCTCGGTCAACTAAGACACAATGCTACCAGTTAGCTTGTTGGTTTGTGGTCCTGTCAGCTGGTATCTCCCCCGGGCTGCTCTACCACCAACAGACACAAGGGACTATAAGTATAGAGGAGGTGCTGCATTCACGTCAAAAAGGATTAACTATGATAGTTAAAGGCAACCGCTTGGAAGTGTTCGCCGTTCAAACTTGTTTGAAGCTGTCAAAAGCCACGATGGAGCTTCTCTCCAGACTGAGGTTGATCCTCATCAGCTTCTTCACATGTTCCACACATTCACATAGCGATGATACATGGAGTCAGTTAGGGTCAGATCAGGACAAGGGTTAGGGTAGGGTTATCTCTCTATCTATCTATCTCTCTATCTCTCTATCTATCTCTCTCTCTATCTCTCTATCTCTCTCTCTATCTATCTCTCTATCTCTCTATCTCTCTATCTATCTCTCTATCTATCTCTCTATCTCTCTCTCTATCTCTCTATCTATCTCTCTATCTATCTCTCTATCTCTCTATCTCTCTATCTATCTATCTATCTATCTCTCTCTCTCTCTCTCTCTATCTCTCTATCTATCTCTCTATCTCTCTATCTCTCTATCTCTCTGTCTATCTGTCTATCTATCTCTCTATCTCTCTATCTATCTATCTATCTCTCTATCTCTCTATCTCTCTATCTATCTCTCTATCTCTCTATCTCTCTATCTATCTATCTATCTCTCTATCTCTCTATCTCTCTCTCTATCTATCTATCTATCTATCTATCTATCTCTCTCTCTCTCTCTCTCTCTCTCTCTATCTATCTCTCTCTCTATCTATCTATCTCTCTCTCTATCTCTCTATCTATCTCTCTATCTCTCTATCTATCTCTCTCTCTCTCTCTCTCTCTCTCTCTATCTATCTATCTCTCTATCTTCTCATGTAATATTTAAAAGCTGAATGGTGTTTTTAGTTTTTAAAGTCATTGTGAAGGTGAAGGTCATATTTTCTGTCTTTCCCATCTCTGAATGCTGATTGTGTTAATGGGGTTCAGGTACCAACATTCCCAACCATCCTTCACTACTTGGCTGTGACTTGCTGTACGTTGTCTGGTTGAATAAAGGTTAACCACATTGTGATTTCAGCCGTCGGTGGAAATTCATCCCCCCGTTCGCTCAGTTCCCTAAAAGCTTCCAGGCAGCCAGGAGCTCCGAGAGGAACAGACCACTTGTTGCTAATAGAGGGATATTTACCCTAACAGAGAGAGAGAGAGAGAGAGAGAGAGAGAGAGAGAGAGAGAGAGAGAGCGAGAGCAACCCCAGGTCACTGCACTCAGCAACAACATTGACATACAGACACAGACAGACATGATGCTTTTACAGCAGGGACAGACGGAGGACGGGTACCCTGCATCTTAACTCGTCATTAAGATCCGATCAGACAGGCAGAACACACCGTGATGCGTTCAGGTCAGAGGTAAAGCACCTCAGTCTGACCGCTCAGATCCAAAGTGTTTTTTTCCCATCGCTCCCAACGCGACACGAACAAGAGCAGGGAACAAACATGGAGGACGGCCAGCGAGAGGAACCATTCCCTGAGAGAGTAAAATGCCCGTTAAAGAGGAAAACCTCCTCGATTGTCGGTTCACGTCCTTTCTGTTTTCATCCTCGCTCTCTTTCTTTCTCTGCTGAATTATGACGGGCTATCATAACAATTTGAAGCCAATGAAAGGAAGCTATTAAAACAGAACGGGGGCCGGGCCAGGCCGGGCCGGGCCTGGTGGGGTTGGGTTGGCTTGGGTTGGGTTGGTGGGGGGGGGGGGGTCTAGCGAAGGCAACAACATGTTATGTGAAAAAAAAACCAAAACAAAAAGCGGAGCAGTGATGGAGTTAAGCGTCCTCTGTTGTCGGCTAAGCTCCGGCTTTGGGAAGACATTAGCAAATTAGCTGTACCAACACCGCGGCTGTGTTTGTTGTCATTCCGGAGCCAGTTATGCCTGGCGCTGGTCCGCTGTAACCCCGCCGCCGTGACACCTATCTCGGCTTTGAACAAATACGCCGAGGTCCCGACCCCGCGGTGTTTGGATTCGCAGGCCGGGGGCCCAGACAGCCGCGCAGCGCCGCGATGCACGAGTCAACACAAACCTCCGCCCAGGAATGCAGTCGCGGCCCGTTTGACTCGTCCACGGACCCGGCCTTGACCCGGCGAGCACGCAGATGTTACGTGAGTGTGTGTGTGTGTGTGTGTGTGTGTCAGGCAGGTACAGGACAGAGGACTCAGGTGGTTTAATGTTTTCATATTTTTTACAATATTTTTATCAAATTTTCGGTACATTTGCAAAAATTTCAAAAAACATGTTTTTGTTTTGTCATTATGAGATATTTTGTGTAGATTGTTGATGAAAAATTGCAATTTAATCCATTTTGATTTCAGGCTGCAGCAACAGAAAATGTGGGAAAAGGGGGTTGAATACTTTCCGAAGGCTTGTACACACACACACACACACACACACACACAGATAAACTGACAGACATACACTCATGCACACAACAACACACCTGCAGACACTGAGATAAACACACACACACTCAACACAGACTTTAATTGATCTGTAAAACTGTCAGTGCCTCTCTTGTGTCACATCATTTAATTAGCTGATTTCATTGTATGTGTGTGTGTGTGTGTGTGTGAGAGAGTTCACACACACACACACATAAATACACACACATATGCATAAACACACACACACACAGATACATGCACACATAAACTCACAAACACAAATAAATACACACATTAACATGCACACACACAGATACATGAAGCTGAGTAACAGAAACACACACACACACACACACACACACACACGCTGGTTTGTGTGCTGGGTGTGGTGCAGCGGTGTGTTGTGCCCTGACAGAGTTCATGAATTAACTGAACTCTTGAACTGTAGTCTGGTATGTAGCAGACAGTCAGTCAGTTAACCAGTCAGTTAACCAATCAGTTAACCAGTCAGTTAACTAGTCAGTAAACTAGTCAGACAGTCAGTCAGTTAACCAGTCAGTGAACTAGTCAACCAGTCAGTTAACTAGTCAGTGAACTAGTCAGACAGTCAGTTAATCAGCCACTGATTGGTCGGTCAGTTAACCAGTCAGTCACTATCCTTCTTTCTTTCTTTCTTTCTTTCTTTCTTTCCCTTTCCTCTGTTCTCTCTCTTTATTTGTATTAATTCTCTATGTCTCTCTACCTACAACCCCTTAACTCTCATTCACCAGACTCGTTTTTTACCTTCACTTTCCATCACCACCATCTCTCTCTCTCTGTCTCTCTCTCTCTCTCTCTGTCTCTCTCTCTCTCTCTCTCTCTCTCTGTCTCTCTCTCTCTCTCTCTCTCTCTGTCTCTCTCTCTGTCTCTCTCTCTCTCTCTCTCTGTCTCTCTCTCTGTCTCTCTCTCTCTCTCTCTCTCTGTCTCTCTCTCTGTCTCTCTCTCTCTCTCTCTGTCTCTCTCTGTCTCTCTGTCTCTCTCTCTCTCGCTCTCTCTCTCTGTCTCTCTCTCTCTCTCTCTCTCTCTGGTCAAACGAGGTTCATGGCTCCATTCTGTCCGTCGTCCGGCCGCCGTAACGAAAACAGTTCAGTCGCAGCTCCTTCATTTAGCCTCTGAACTCTGCCTGACCTCACACACACACACACACACACACACACACTTTCACAGATTAAAAGGCATACACACACATAATTCCATAATTCCACACTATCTGAGGTACACATGCAAGCATATACATGAATGCGCACACACACACACACACACATTCCCTCACTCTCTCTCTTTCTCTCTCTCACACACACATCTGTACATGAAGTCACCCTCATAACATTCTTACACTCACACTCACTCACTCACTCACACACACACACACACACACACACACACACACACACACACACACACTTCCTGTGTCTCTGCTGCCATAGAACATGTTTTAACAGTTTAATGTGTTGCTCTGTCTGCAGGGCTGTCTGGAGGTAACGTTTACACTGGCCTGGAAAACCTGCCAGGAGAGGAATGCACTTTCACTTCACAGGTCACCAGATTCAGGATCACACAGTAATGATCCCCTGGTCCAGATCTCCATGGATCGGTCTAAATCACAGAAGTGTGTCTGCAACACCCGGTGTGTCTGGGAGAAACCCTCTGGAGACAGGAAGTGATGCGTTTTACGTTTCAACAGAAGAAGAACTGGGTAGTTAGCATGAGCAGCGATAGCCACCGTGGCTGAACAGACAAAAAGGACGACTGGTTAGCTGCAGCAGAGCCAGGACACCCTTCTGAAAGGTCGAGTTGAGCTGATTCAATATATTTATCACATAATCACATTTTATTTATTAAAGTGAGCATGAGTTTGTTATATAAATATAGTAAATTTCATTGAAATTTGCCGCTTCTATTTGGCTTTTCTAATTCAAGATATCATAATGTGCTTGAATAAAACAGGCTAATGTAGAGATGAAGATAATGATGAAGATGATGATGAAGATGACGGATGACATTTCATCTGCATCGTCATTCAGACTCTTTGTTCCATTTTCTATTTTCATCTCTGAGATTTTGATCCCTCAGTGGAGCTTCATCAGTTTGTCTGTTCAGAGGAAGGAAAGCAACTTTGACAAAGCAATTTAAGTCTTTTTAATGGAAGTGTGAGCTAAATGTGTATCTGAGAGAGGTGAAGGTGATGTAGTCCTATTGAGATCAAAAACCTCTTTTTCTACAGAGACATGCCCAAGAAACCACGTAACAACGTTCACAAGCGACATAATAAAGCGACATTTCATCCTGTAGGGGAAATCTCATGCACTTCAGGGAGGTCAGAGGTCAGGGTCAGCTGGAAGGGATTCAGTGTCTCGTTCAAGGACACCTCAGCAGGTCGGACGCCTGCAGACGATGCACCCAGGGGGTTCTGGGTAACGGACGGTCTCTCTACTCGTGTAAAGGCGAAGTCCAAATTCAAACTTCCTGCGTAGCTGCAGGGAGCTGAGCCGCCGTGAACAGCTTGTCCTCGGCCCGGCTGACGGCTGGAATGCTGACATAACAGATGTTGTCTGACAAAGCCAATAATTATCTGCTGTGCTGCTGTATTCCCCTGCTCTTCCTCCTCCTCCTCCTCCTCCACATCCTCCTCCGCCTCCTCCTCGGCCGACTGCTTCACCTTGGCACATCCACATATCCTCCAGTCATTCTGCTGTAACGCCAGTGAGCCTGAAATTGTGCGTCCATGCAAATGTTCATGAATCAAACCTTCATCCTCCCGTTGACCAACATTTTCACTCAACTGTGTTGCTTGTTAGGTTGTACAGCTTTTCACCAAAAACCTTTTTACACTTCAGTGTTTTAATTCCAGCTCAGTTTGTTAACACACAGGCTGTGATCCTCCTCCAGCTGGTTGGTTCAGGTTCACACTGACCAATCACAAGCCAACCAGAGGTCCCATGACTCCCCAGCAGCTGGTTGACTGGTTGAGTTTTGGTAACCTGTCATCCCACCAGGTTAGAGAGTCCAAACCAACCTGGTTCCAGTCTGTAACTTGATCTACCATGATGGACTTGTCTGCTCTTCTCTGGTGTTCATACCAGTTAAGAACACATGAAGAAACATCTGAACATGAGCATCAGTCCAGACTGACCAAGTCTCCTTCTACCCATAATGCCTTGTGTTCTGGGGTGGTTTCCTGTAGCTGGTTGGATTCTGTTCTCTCTCCTAACGAACCACCACAGTTCTCCTCTACCCATAATGCCTTGTGTTCTGGGGTGGTTTCCTGTAGCTGGTTGGATCCCGTTCTCTCTCCTAACGAACCACCACAGTTTTCTTCTACCCATAATGCCTTGTGTTCTGGGGTGGTTTCCTGTAGCTGGTTGGATCCCGTTCTCTCTCCTAACGAAACACCACAGTTCTCTTCTACCCATAATGCCTTGTGTTCTCTTGTTAGAGGACTGAGACGTTTTCAGGCGTCTCGTCGGTTATTTGGTGAATGTTGTTGTTCTCACCTGGAGACCAACCAGCTAGAGGAGGAAACGCTGCAGAGCTTAATGAACCCACCAGAACACGCTGGCTGTGAACGCAGCCTTAGACTCGGTGCCACTAAGAAAAGTGTGAGCAAGAAAAGACTCAGGCATCAACTGTGGGTCTCCACCTTACAAAAGCATGCTCAGCTGTATGCTTGGTGGTGAGCACACACACTCACACACACACACTCACACACTCACACTCACACACATGCACTCAAAGTCACAAACATACATGTACATGCATCCCGATGTGAAGCGCTTCGTGAGGAACTCGTTTCTTTAAAGCTTGTAAATAAATGTGACTCTGTGTGAGCAGGTTGGTGTGACGCCTCGCTGGTCTGGGCGGGTTGGACCGCTCCTTTACCTCCAGAAGAATGAAGCGCTCTCCCAACGACCTGGAACAGCTATTTAGAGAAATCACTGTTGATGTGTATCTTTTGATGCCAACCAGAACACGAGGGACTCGACTCCAGAGGGGCGAGGAGGTCGGTTATCATTAACACTTTAAGACAGTGGTCTTCAACCCTGGTGCTTTAAGACATTCATTGCAAACTGGAAAATGCTACCTGAAGGTCTCTGCTCGGTATGGAAAAATAACATGATTGTTTTCTCTGGAAAATCATTATTTTGCAAGTAAACGGATCAAGAAAGCTCCGATGGAAAAATGTCACCTTGTTATTTGTTCGATTTGTTCGCTACTGAGCTCATCGACTCCAAGCATCGCTTTGAGCCGTTTATTCTGTTTAGTCTTTCAAATAAAAGAGAGAGAACTGGGGAGCTTTGATTGGCTGGAATCAACTTCTCATCCATTTTGTACTTGACAGGCAGAAATATTGATCATGAAACTAAATCTCATTGGCTGACAAGCTTGTTGAGCGTTTGAAAGGACTTCTGGTGACTTGTTGATCGCAGCGTGAACGGCGGTCAGTGAGCCGATGGTGGCTGAAGGACGCTTCGACAGGATCCACGACTATTGCAGGGATTTAACTTGTGAACTTTCAGCTGCAGGACATGATCTCTAACCCAGAGTGTAAGTTTGATGTGGAATGTAATGGAGAACACGAATGGGGGGGTGTTCTTGGGGGTTCCCCAGAAAAATGTAGTCACATTTCCTGCAATGTAACGCTCTTGACGTTCACTAATAACAATTATAATTCATAGTGAGTTTTTCATTTTGATCTTAAATAAAGATTTACAAGTTATTACACAATGAAGACATTTACGTTCATTCATTACGCTCATTTCTGACCACAAGGACATGCTATGCTAAAAGTGAGGCGGGAGCAAAGATGGACAAGGACCAAGAGAAATGTGTTTTTGTTCTTAAACAGGTTGGAACAGGAGTTAGTTAACCCTTTGTGGCTCAAACCAGTTCCCATTGACTCATGGACTTCATATCAACCAGGTAACAGAAGTGTTTGGACTGTTTCTCTGTTTGTATCCAGTGAAGCTGAAACACTGTTTTTGAGACGAAGCCACACATGGACTAAAAGGAATGATAATAATGATGATGCTTCTTTTCTCATTGTTGCCGATGTATTTTTGAAATCGTACCACTGGGTTTTTCAAGGGAACCGGAGGGTCATGAAACTCACTCGGCACATAAATGGCACCGTAAACTTTCAATTTGAGCACGAAAAAGGAAAAACACCAGGATTGCAGCGCTGTGGTTTTTCCGCGACAGCAGCGATGAAAATAAACTTAAAGAAAACATGGACTGGAGGTACAGAGCCGGGCTGGCCACCGAGCCCCTTATCCAAGCCACCATCTGACCCCGTATTCCCCCTCATTTCACAAATCGCTGTCCCTTATCGTGTCGAAGAACTGCCTTTGAACCAGAAAACACACAAAGAGGAGGAGGAGGAGGAGGAGGAGGGCGATGGTGGAAGGAGGTAGGTGGGGTGGCAGGAGGGTTCAGAAAGCCTGAACTTTTGTGGTGGGGAGATTTTTGTTTTTAGCTTAGAAGAAAAAAATAGATTTCTTGTGATGGATGAAAGGATATCGCAAATATACATCTTCCAGTTTTTAGCTGTAGCTCTGCCAACTATATCTCTTCATGTATGTCTCTCTTTCTCTCCCTTTCTCTCTCTTTCTCTCTCTCGCTTGCTGTCAAAGTGCTTTTTTCTCCATTTCTTAACTCGCCGGAAAGACAGAGAAAAATAGAATAAAAGATCGAGAGAGACTGAATTGAATCATTATTATTTGTTATATTTCAGCTGGTTATTGATTTTTTTTAACTTGTCATGTTTCTAATATTATCTCATTCAGGTTTCTTTCATGCCAATAAAACAGAATTGAAATGAACGTTGACCTTCTTACAGTTACAAGAAAATAGCACAAGCAGTGAGAGTGTCAACTAAAACCCTTGAATGTTCGTCATGTTGGTGATCTAAGAACTTTAATATAATGAACTGTCTGTGACTGGAGTTGATCTGATGTCATATAGTTGAATTAGTTGGCATTATGAGCACAAACAAAGCATCAAACTGCATAACTTAGTTGTATTTGAATGAACGATACATAACGATCCATAAACGATAATAGTTTTTCTCCATCCTGCATCTGAGTCAGAATTACATCATCCATGCAACTGAAATGCAGAACGTTTTAGAAAATTGAAATATATCAAAATATTGTTCAGACAAAAAGAGATTCAGATCAACACAGAGACTTTTGAAGAGGAAGATGAAAGGCCACCCTTTCCTTTCCCCAGCCTCATCACTGTAATCTCAGCCCCCCGGCCCCCTTATCGGTGACCTCCTGTCGACCCCGGGCTCTGCCCCCCCCCCAGATACAAACCACTGGGCTGCTAATAGCTAATCTGACGGAGGTTTGGTTCATCAACGGGGCAACGCAGCAGACATGATGGCTTCGTTCGCACCGCAGGCCTTTGTCCTCCACTGCTCATGTCTATTCTGGGATGTAACCCACACCTGATACCAGTATGACCTGGCAGGGATGTTGAAAAGAGCAACAATAACAAGAGAGACATCATCCAATTTTTCCCCCAAGTGCAGAACACATGACATTGACCTCTGACCTAAACATGTGACTTGGGTCTGTAGTTCCTGGTTTACACTACAGCAGCAGCTCAGCGCACCAAACTACCAGAGGAGACACAAATCAATAGATAGCATTGATATTAACACAGTGTGGCAGACTGGGGGAGGGTGGGGGTGAGGCTTAGGCTGGATCCAGGAGAGAGTTGAGTCGGTGGACTGACTCTCCCCTGGATCCGTTACCGGCTGCAGCCAGTTGAGGCTGCCCTTTTAACCTGTGTGTGCATGTGTGTGAGAGTGGTGAATGACTGAGTCTGACAGGCGATCAACGGAGGTCCGCGGAGACTGCCAGAGTCACCCCCCTTCTGAAGAAACCAACACTTGACCCCTCTGAGGTCAAAAACTACAGACCGGTTTCCCTTCTACCCTTCCTATCCAAAAATCTTGAACGTGCTGTCTTCAATCAACTGTCCTCCACCAGAACAACCTCTTGGCCCTCCACCAGTCCAGGTTCAAGGTGGGTCACTCGACCGAGACTGCCCTCCTGGCAGTGACGGAGTCGCTCCATGCCGCTAGAGCGAACTCTCTCTCCTCCGTCCTGATACTCCTGGACCTGTCTGCAGCATTTGACATGGTGAACCACCAGATCCTCCTCTCCACCCTTGAGGGGATGGGTGTCTCAGGCTCTGCACTCTCCATGTTTGCATCCTACCTGACGGATCGCTCCTACCAGGTGACACTGGGAGGGTCTGTGTCAGAACCACGCAGGCTCACTACTGGGGTTCCGCAAGGCTCGGTTCTGGGTCCCCTTCTTTTTTCCCTCTACACAACATCTCTTGGTTCTGTTATCCACTCCCATTACTTGCTACCACCGCTATGCTGATGACACCCAGCTGATCCTGTCATTTCCATTGACACACAAGTGGAGGCACACATTGCTGCCTGCCTGGCAGACATCTCGGAGTGGATGTCGATGCACCACCTGAAGCTCAACCTGGACAAGATTGAGCTGGTGTTCCTCCCGGGGAAGGGTTGTCCACACCGAGACCTGGCCATCACCATTGATAATACTGTGGTGACGTCAACTCGGACAGCGAGGAATCTGGGTGTGACCCTGGACGACCAACTGTCGTTCTCGGCAAACATCGCATCAGTGACACGCTCCTGCAGATTCCTCCTCTACAACATCAGGAGGATTCGCCCCTTCCTCACTGACAAGACAGTGCAGGTGCTCATCCAGGCTCTTGTCATCTCCCGCCTGGACTACTGCAACTCCCTCCTTGCTGGTGCCCCGGCGTCTGCCATCAGACCTCTGGAACTTGTTCAGAAAGCTGCAACTCGTCTGGTGTTCAACCGCCCCAAGTTCTCCCATACAACTACCCTTCTCCGTTCTCTACACTGGCTCCCTGTAGCAGCTCGCATCCAGTTCAAGACCCTGGTGCTAGCCTATAGGGCAGTGAAAGGAACAGCTCCCTATTACCTCCAGGCTATGGTCAAGCCTTACCCTGATGTCAGGACAGCAGAGTCGCTGCCCATCTTTCGCTGCAGGCTGAAAACCCACCTCTGACCCTTCCTCTTAGCACTTACTTATTTGTCTTCACTTATTTGTCTGAGCTCTTGTTGGTTAGCTCTTGTTTATTTGATTTACTTATTTGTCTCATTTGTTTAATAAAAAGTAGGTAGCTAACTTATTGCTCTTTTACCTCAGCACTGGTTTTGCTTGTTTAGGAAGGAAATGCACTTCTGATTTCTGGTGACTAGTAGTTCTCTACCTATGTTGAATGCACTTATTGTAAGTCATTTGGATAAAAGTGTCTGCCAAATGCCTGTAATGTAATATAATGTAGTGTAGTGTAGTGTTGTGTTGTGTTGTGTTGTGTTGTGTTGTGGTGTGGTGTGGTGTGGTGTGGTGTGTTGTGTTGTGTTGTGTTGTGTTGTGTTGTGTTGTGTTGTTGTGTTGTTGCGTTGTGTTACATTACATTGTATTATATACCCTTCACTCATTCCCATGCCCTCCCTCCCTCTCCCCATTCGCTGACCGGGCGGTGACCTGCATGGCCGGTGGCACCGGCGTGAACCCCGGTTCAAAACATCGCCAAGTTCACAGTGACTGAGCGTCCATCAGATAAGGACCTTGGCAGAGCTACGGGGCCCTGCAGCGGACATAATTAGGCCAGGCTGTTTGTGTCCCTTTAATTTACTGCCACATAACTGCAGCCCATTCTCTGCTGTCAATGAGGGCGGTCAGGTGGAGGGCAGAGATGCCTGGTGACCTCAGCAGTGACCTCAGTGATGACCTCAGTGATAACCTCAGAGGTGACCTCAGTGACCTCAGAGGTGACCTCAGTGTGAGTTTTCCCTCTAATTAGGTCAAGATATGAAATGGGATTATTCACCATATTTACCATAAATACAACAACTACAACTATTACTACGATAACTACTACTATTACTATTACTACTACCACTACTACTATTACTACTACCACTACTACTATTACTATTACTACTACTATTCCTACATGAGTGCTGATATAAATCCTTATGGGGTTTCTTCCTAGTACACATCACACCAGGTAGTATCAAATTGACTACAGTTATGTGTTAATTTGTTCATATTGCCTGATTATGATCATCAACTGCAGGTCGTACTTTAGCCACCTTTCATTATGACATCACGGCTCCTAACACTGTAATAACATTTAAAACATAATAACATAACATTAACCAGCTCCGTCTTATTGAATGGCTGCAGTGGAAATGAGACGTTGGTGTGAAAATCCTTCACAAAAACCTCTTTAACCCCCTCAAAACTACTATAGATACTATATAAATATCACAGCAAAACTATGGGACCTTGGAATATTAAATAGAGTGTTATACTGATACGCTCAATATAAATAAATAATACCATAAGTAATACCATAAATAGTACCATGAGGAAAGGTACTCATGAGTACCAAAGAGTAATATTATAGCAGCCTCTCATTAGTGAAGGTCTGCACTATTTTATTTAGTTTTACAAAATGCTAAATAATAACAAAACATTGCCATAAAAGTTTTTTTCTGTTCCTGTGGAGAACGAGGCATGAAACTGTCTTACTAACGGATAAAACGACAAAAACATACTTTTGGTTATCATCTTGTAATTTACTTTTTACATCAACTGTACATCCACTACATCTTAAGATACACTTAATGCAGAAACAGGACAAATATATACAGACTCCTTAAAGCGGAGAAAGTGCTATCTCCTTCCATGAATCCATCCTCACCCAAGAATTTCACAGCGTGTCTATTAGGCTTCAAAACCAACAAATAGTCCTTTAATTAGGCCAATAATAATAATAATAATAATAAATGTATTCTCAATAATCATTAAAGTATTCTGCTCTAAAAAAGGATGTATGGCTATGTTCTAGCAGTGTTATGGCCAATCCTTTACACTGGTTAGTGTCTCGTAGGCTATTATCTATCCATAATTACAACAAATAATATTACTGATACCGTAAACGTACGATAGAAATAATATGGCCTATACATCTGCACTTTAAATACAGCTTATTCGTTACGCTACTTCATTTGATAAACACGTAATAGCATTGCTAATGATATATATCACATTCATATATAACAAATTGACCATAAACATATTGTGACCTTGACATTCGGCCTTTTCCAGGTTGTATTATCAGTGACAATCAAGTGCAAGATCCGTCAGTAAAACTGTTTTGCGGAGGATGTAACTGTTATTATTACATTATTAACCGTTAGAAGACGAGAGCAGCCCAGATAATTGGAGATGAGTCCAGCATGAAAAGTATTCAGCCATTTGTCCTGTTCTTCAGAGAGGTTATTTCAGCCTTAATTGGGTTACAATTAGAACTGTCACATTTTCAAGCAAAGAAATAATAATAATGATTTTTATCGATCCCGTGAGGATGTATCTTCTCACTTGCCCTTCTCCACAAGGAGGATTTCCCTGGCGCTGGTAGGGATCCAGTGCCTTGCTCAAGGGCACCTCAGCAGGGCAATATTCATCTGGTTGAATATAAGCGTTTTACATTGATGCACATTGAACCTTGATCTTTAAATAACTTAAAATGCATGTAAAGGCTACCAAGAGGCACCAAAAGGTGAGTGGGTTTTACTACCTGTAAACCACTTTATGTCAGTGGAAATGACACAAGTGGCCCAAAGTGTCACATACTGCACAGTCAGGAGAGGCGAGGCGGTTGCATTCCTGTCCCTGGCCTTGGAGAGGCTTGCCAGAAGATTGCCTCACAGGGAGTTTATTGGAAAGTCTTTCTCTCCGGGCACTTCGGCGTTGCCAACGTGGGCTTGCTTGGACCTGGGTCCTCCGGGTTGAATATGAGCAAGGAAAAGTATAGCGAGCTAGGTCTCTCACTGACACACAGTGCACCTTTATGTTTAAATAACTTAAAATTCATGTAAAGGCATACAAAGATACAAATGCTGAAGGCGAGTGGGTTTTATCATCTGTAAACCATTAAATTACACTGATAACTGCAGTCAGGAGAGGCGAGGTTGTTGCATCCCTGTCCTTGGACCAAGAGACTGAAGGTAAGTTTGCCTCTTGACAAGTTTTTGGGAAGTCGTCCTCTCTGTGGGTCTAAACCAGCTTGTTGTAAGAGAAATGCATATGCAGTTTGTTTACTGGGCACTTCAGCAGGGCGGATGCTTGAACCCGGGTCCTCTGGTTGAAGGAATAGGCTATAGAGACCTACAATTCTCATTGATGCACAAGGCACCTTGATACTTAATAATAACTTAATAATGTATGTATAGGCTACTGAGAGGCAGCAAAAGGACAAAAACTCTCAAAGTGAGTGTACCAGTGTACCAGATGGCTATGGGACTAAACATGTTTTTTGCTGATGTACTAGAAAATGCTGCCCCGGAAAATAGTTGCTTAGGTTTGTACCATAGCAGATCTTTATCTGCTGCTGTAAAGAACCATTGAAGAATGCAATGAAACCACTTTATGTCAGTGGAAAGGACACAAAGTGGCCTGAACTGCCACATACTGCAGTCAGGAGAGGTGAGGTGGTTGCATCCCGGTCCCTGGACCTGGAGAGGTTTGCCAGAACCAAAAAACTGCTGGTAAAATTGCCTCTTGGTGAGTTTTTGGAAAGTCCTTCTCCCTCTGTGTGAGTCTAAACCGGGTTGTAGTTGTAACTGAAATGCACATGCAGTCCGTTCACCGGGTGCACTATGGGTACGGTCTGCATCTTGGGGAAGGTCTCCGTGGCCAGGGTCCATTTGCAGGTCCCGATCAGCTCTATGGCCAGAGTCTTTAGGATGATCTGCGCCAGCTCCTTCCCCACGCAGCTCCGCACGCCGCCGCCGAACGGCACATAGCTGAACCGGGCTGACCGGCTCTCCTCCCGATCTGGGCCGAACCGGTCCGGGTCGAACAGCTCTGGGCTCTGGAACACCGCGGCAGTCTCATGGGTGTCCCGGATGCTGTACATGACGCTCCAGCCCTTGGGGATCTGGTAGCCCTGGGAGATAAGGAAAGGAATTAAGAAAAATAATGATAAATACATATAAGTAGGCTGTTATCTTTCCATGTAGGTCGGCGTCAGTCCTGTAGGCATCTGGTATGACCTCTTTAACAAAAGGTTCTATATAGTACCAGAGAATCAGAATAAAGAAGCCAGTGGTTATTATGGAATAACCACCACCCACAGCTACATCAGAATAAAGAAGCCAGTGGTTATTATGGAATAACCACCACCCACAGCTACATCAGAATAAAGAACCCTTGGAGAACCCTCCTTCTTCTAGGTCAGCCCTGGTAAATAAGGAGAGAAACTGAGAAGACCATCTGTGTGTTTTATTATTTACTGGTTTAAGTTAGGATGAAACTTTAGCGATCCCCATGGAGCAATTAGACTGTTGTACCATAGTACTAGGATACAGCAAAGAAAAAGAGAGGAACGTAGAAAAATGAGGCTCATATTTCAGCACTAAAAGATACTAAGCAGAAATTTATGAATGAAAGTATGAAAATGGATGTAGAGGATGTTCAGATTAGCAGCAGTAGAACTTTCTGAGGCAAATAAAAGCAAATTAAAAATATGTACATTATTATTGTATAGCCTTATGATGCTGAACCTGCTTTATTTATGATGTGACCAAATTAAAGAAAGATTGATTATGCATTACCTCAAAGCTTAAATTCTATTTTAATTATCCGGAAAACTGTTAGTTGGATCATTTGTTGCAAAGCAGCTTGATTCATTCATTCATTCGTTCGTCTGTTCGTTCGTTCAGTCATTCGTTCATTCATTCATTCAGCCAGTTAATCAATCGTCCTCTATAACCTAATCCCAGTTATTTCTGAGGAGTTTGAATGTCCTTCTCAAGTGGCTCCGCTCCCTGATGCCCGGCTATTGGAGGATGCACTTGAGCGCACATGCATAATGGCGTTTTCAATACCGCACCCTCAATTACTCCTCGGCTGTACAGCATTTATACCCTGAGAAAGAGGAGCATAAATGGCGTCATGCGTGCTAGAATAGCATTCTCGGAATTCCTCTTGAATCATTTGAAACTCCAATTTGAACTCCACTTGCCCTCCTGCAATAAACGCAGCAAATTGGGGGCACACTGAGGGCGGGTAGGGGGCATTTGAGGACGAACGATGAGGGCAAATTGGGGCATTTTTTTCAACAGAGGCCGTGCAACTCTGTGCCTAAAGCTGCATCTCTGTGCGTTAAAGTGCAGCCAGGCGTGTCACACTGCAAATGGACCACTAGGACGATAACACAACAGAATAGAATAGAACAGGATAGAGTAGAATAGGATAGGATACAATAGAATTGAATTGATTAGAGCTTTATATTTTCCTCCAGCATGAACTTTTAAAGGAAAAATCAAAATGTGATGTTCAATGCATTCCAGCAGTTATTTTGTGATGAAGTGTTGTAATTTACCTTTTTATCGTATCCACTTTCCCTCGACCTGCTTCGTCTACTTCAGTTAGTAATTTACTACATTTACGTTTTTTACTTTAGACAACCCCGAGAGACATGGTGATACGTGTAGGTGGAGAGAGCGATAGCGACAGTGATAGCGAAGTTTTCCAGTCAAGAAAAACTCAAAATGTCTTGTGGCCGCATTGCATTCTGGTCTATCTTGGCTACTGTCTGAGGGGTTGACACCAAAAGCTGACATTTACCGTTGATGTTTTAGATCGCTGAAACATTTTCTGATACCAAATTCCATTGTAGTTGCACTGTTAATATCTGGATGTGACGTCACACCGTCTATACTTGGCCAGTTATCCATGGGAAGAAGAAAAATACAACAAAATGGACCCAAGGTGCATCACAAATAGTTGTTTTTAACAGTGTTAGTGCTTTAGGGTGGTTTTTGCCTTTAATGTGTGGAGACTTGAACTTACGTCCAATTCAAACGTCTGCAGAGCTGTCCGGTAACCACCGGAGACCGGCGGCAGGAACCGGAGCACCTCTTTGACAACGCAGTCAATGTACCGGAGCTGGCTCAGCTTCTCCAGGGTCAGATATGGTATGTGTGACCGGGACCGGGGGAAGCCCTCCTCGTCTGTTTGATTGTGTTGATTATTTTGATTCCCTCCGTTCAGAAGGCGGGTAGTCTCCGTGTCGGTGTCCTCCTCTCTGTCGGTGGCGGTGCCGGACGGGCCGTGGCTGCTGTGGGAGTCGTAGCCGAGGCCCTCGGCCTCCAGCTCGGCCCTGGCCCTCTCCACCACCGCCGGGTGGCGAAGGAGCTGAAGTGCCAGAGATGTGGAAGCGCTGGCCGTGGTGGAGTGAGCGGCAAAGATCAGCTCTACCGCTGTTTCCTGCAAGATGGATGGATAGACACTTCATTAATCCAATCAGTGGGAAATCTCATGTATTCTCATTTCATTTAGTTTCCACCATTCTCAATGAAGCGGTCAAGAGCAGCCAAGATCAACTGGGCAGAGGTGCATGCTCATCAAGGAGTGTTCTATATGTTTTGGTGCTATATAGAGCCATTCAATAAAGGTTCTCTGTAGCATCATGCTCAAATGGTTCTGCATAGAACCGTTATGGTGCTATGAAGATTGACACTTTTTCAAGTATTCAGTCCTATCAGCATCTGTTATGCTCTTAACAAAACGGATTCTATAGTACAGATACAGTACCAGAAAAAACAGTAGCATTAAAATAACTTTTTACTCTTTACTGAGATTTGAAAAAATCAGAAGGTTCTTTCAGTTTCTTTATAGAAACACCTTGTAGAAGTCTAGCATGTATCAGCCTGGTTCCCAGGGCTGCAGGGAATTTGCTCATTTTTACATTACATTACAGTCATTTAGCAGACGCTTTTATCCAAAGCGACTTACAATAAGTGCATTCAACATAGGTAGGCAAGAAAACTACTAGTCACCAGAAATCGTAAGTGCATTTCCTTCCTAAACAAGCAACTAAGAGCATAACTAGTGTTAAGGTAAGAGTGCAATAAGTTAGCAACCTACTATATCTTAAACAAATGAGACAAATGAGACAAATAAGAGAATCAAATAACAAGAGCTAAGACAAATAAGTGAACCAAATAAGCAAGAGCTAAGACAAATAAGTGTATCAAATGAACAAGAGCCAATAAACAAGAGCTCAGACACATAATTGACGACAAATAGGCAAGGCTAAGAGGAAGAGTCAGGGTAGTGTTTCCTGAAGAGGTGGGTTTTCAGCCTGCGGCGAAAGATGGGCAGCGACTCTGCTGTCCTGACATCAGTGGGGAGTTCATTCCACCACTGCGGGGCCAGGACAGAGAAGAGCCGTGACCGTGTAGATCGGCCGCAGGGCCTCTGAGCGACGGGACAACCAGTCGCCTCGAGGCAGCAGAGCGAAGTGGGCAGCAGAGCGAAGCATGGATTTTGACATCCATGCTCGAAACGCTGAAGCATGCTGGCGAAGTTCTGGTACCTTGAGCTCCTGCATGCTGAGCTGATGGCCGTGCTCCTTGGTGCTGGACAGGATGTAGTCGAAGGCGTCCTGGTATTCCTCGTCTGCCTGCTGCCTCTCCATCTTCTCCTCAAGGATCTTCTCCATGTTGGCATGCAGGATCTCCCTGGCTTTTATCCCCTGCACAAATAAAATACGCATTTGTTGTTTTTTCTTATTATGATGATTTTGTGGTGAAAATTCATATAATTTGCAAATTATTTGAGGCGATGTGATGGTTGGCCTATTTTAGTTTCATTAGGCTTCATTAGAAATCCTCTGGAGACAGGAAGTGATGCGTTTTACATTTCAATAGAAGAAGAACTGGGTAGTTAGCATTAACAGCAATAGCCACCATGGAACAGACAAAGAAAAGAGCGCCACCTACAAACAGGAATCTTGCAGATTACCTCTGTAAAAGAGCCTTTCCTCAGGTAATTTAGATGATGTATACTACTCATTTATGGTATGAAGGTTCCGTCAGTCTAAGAAGGTGAGTAAACTTGAGTTTCGGTGGGTTTACCCTGCACTACATCCTTGGTTTCCATACTACAACTCTTCTTCCTCTCTCACCTTGCGCAGGCCGCTGAAGGGGGCGTCGATGGGGAGGGAGAAGAGGTTGTTCATCAGCTGCTCGAAGATCTGAGCCAGGTAAACTATCCGGTCCTCCTCCATCTCCAGACCCAGCAGGACCTTGACGGCGATGCGGAAGGTCAGGGTCTTGGCGGCGGCGTAAATGTCCACAGCGCTGGGCTCCGAGCACCACTTGGCGATTTCGGATTTGACCACGTCCTGCAGCCTGGGCAGGTAGGACTCCAGAGCCCCCCGGCTAAACACTTTGGCCAGGATCTTGAAAGGGGAAGGAAAGAATGAAAGGAGTAATAAAATGTTATTACCTGGTAAAAGCCGCTCAACACCTCTTAAGAAATAGTTAAATAGAATACAACTTTATTGTGCCTCCAGCATGGGGAGCTTTGGATATGTAAGACTCAGATGAAGGCTCATTTAGTCTTGAATGAGTCTTCAAATCTTTAATCTCAGTTTCACCTGTTTTGAGAATATCTTTGAAATATGGTACTCAGTTAGAATCAAGACAATGTACATTTTATACATTTTCAGCAAGGGCGGCCTCAGTGGGAATTGAACCCTTACCATAGCCATAACCATAGATTAATGCCTTGCTCAACTGACTGAGCTACAGGGCCAAACATCCTTCCAGCCTTACTCTTCAGGCAGATTGGAGTTTTAATACTACAAACATTTCTTGGAGGCAGAAATAATCTCACTGGTTTGAGTTAAACCGCCAAAGATCCACAGGCAAGAGGTAAGAAAGGAGCTAGCTAACATTATGAAGCCTAGCGTTCTTGCTTCTAGCTGAAACAGTGCAATCTAGTCATACTAAGTTATCTAGGTTAGCTAGTTAGTCTAGACCTTTAAGTTCAGCTATTTTTATTATTATTTTGACCAGAGTTCCTTCTTTGACATTCACGTTTGTCAGTTGGCTATTTTGCTCTGAAAAGCTGTGGTCCTTTGGCTCCGCCCATTGAGGTTTACTCAACCAATGAGATTATTTCTGCCTCCAGAGCAGCTCTGCATCCAAGAAATATTTGTATAACAAAAACTGCAATCCAATTCAAAGTCAGCGCCTTGCTCTACCCATCGAGCTACACAGGGAATTGAACCCCTAACCCCGGCAGCATTACTGCCTATCCTCCCTCTCTCCTCCTTCCCTCCTTACTTTTCTCTTCTTCTTGTGCAGATCCCCGATGGAGTTGACCAGGGTGTTGGGTCCCAGGATGATGCGGGTGCTCTGGGGCCACTGGGTGCACACCAGGCTGTGCTCGCCCAGCAGGATCTTGCGGATGTTGTCGGCACCCGTCACCCGGATGACCGGCTTCCCCAGGAGGTGAGTCTTAAACACGTTACCATGCTTCTCTCGGCGGGAGATATGGAAGTTGGAGCCCTGGAGGGTGGGGGGTAGAGAGAATTTGAATTCTACCAAATCTTTATTGAAAACTCGCCACACTACAAAACACCTAACAAACAAGATAGAAAGACAAAAAGAGTTATATATAGATATTATCATTATGTATATCACAACACGCATAGAGTTTCTCACATGAATGTATTCATACAAACACAATACAAGCAGACTCATGGAAAACCTGGAAAAGTCGTGGAATTCAAAAAAAAAATTCTAGGCCTGGAAAAGTTGGGGAATGTCCATATCGTTTTATAAACATCTTGTAAATGTGTTGCATGTTGAATGTTCCAGCTTGTCTGCTTGTTGATCCACTTCAGATCAGAAATGTCCTGATAGTTTCGGTCCTAAGAGATAGTTGGAGCAGAAATAACACCTGGACAGTCACACCACATGTTCAACGGAGAACAGAGACTCTGATGGATCCTGGTCATGGAAATTGTGTTATAAGTCATGGAATAGTCTTGGAAAAGTCCTGGAATTTGATTAACGGTATCAGAAAAAAGGTGTAGGAGCCCTGCACAAGTACAACATATAAACATAGTAGAAGCACAATAACCATATGTTCACTTTTTAACTTTTATTGTCATCACCAAATTTTATTGTTATCACCATTCTCTTTCTTTTTCTCTTTTTATGTGTTATTTTCCCCTCTGTGTGCTTTGGCAACACAAATGTAATTACATGCCAATAAAGAACACACACACACACACACACACACACACACACACCTGTAGAGGAGGTGTTAAAATCACGTGTGATGTAATGAGGGCGCTCCAATGGACGCCCAGTCTGGATTAGATGGATGAAGAAATAGGGGTATGGATAGAGGAATAGAGGGATAGAGGAATAGAGAGTACATTCCTTGCTGGTGGAGGGAGAGAGAGAATGAGAGAAAGGGGGGAAGAGAGAGAGAGAGAAAGAGGTGTGGAATTGAACAGAAAACGTCTGTTTTTTCACCGCAAGAAAGAATTGCGCACGGTGCATCAAGTCCGCACATGTCGCATTAACAACAGAACTCAACCTGCAAAAGAATCTGAAGGCCCTTTAAAACCTTTCTGTTCCTGATACATCATCAATAATACTCGTATCGATACAGTCTATAACCCTCCGTAATGCGCTCTTCTGATTCAGCCTGAGTCAGAGTGCACGGTGCGGATCTGAACACGGAGACTCAGAAGTGATAAAAGTTAAGAGGGAGCAACAGAAAAGGCTAAGATGAACGAACCACAGACATGCACGCGCACACACACGCACACACACGGACGCACAAGGGGCAACCCTATATTTTGGAACGCTTGTAAAAAAGCGAAAACTACAGCAGCCCAGACGTGCATTCTCCCCTTTCTCTCTTTCTCTCTCTCTCTCTCTCCCCCCCCTCTCTCACCTGGAAGAGCCAGTGGAAGGTCTCTCCGACCAGCGGCCAGCCCATGGATCCTTTCGGTAACGGGAGACTGCTCTCTTTATCCCGGGTGAAGGTCCACCGGAGGCTCCACAACTGCCTGGTCAGGGCCAGCAGGAGGAGAGCCGAGAGGACCGAGGTGAGAGCGGTGGCCAGAGCCGACAGCACACCGAACTGGGCCAGGGGGAACATCTCCTCCGAGCCGGTCCAGTTCCCAGCATCCACCTGTGTCCGTGCGTAACGGCACCGCTGTCCCGTCCAAATCCTGTCCGGCGGTGCGTAATTCTTCTCGACCGTCTTCTCCTTCCGTCCTCTCCTCCTCCGTCTCCTTGTAAAACTATTCCGCAAATAAAAAAGGTGCAAAGTGAGTTTGGGTGGGTTTACCCTGCACAGGAAGACAGAAAGAGCGGGGGGGTATTCCTGAACTCCTTCTGTCTGAGCCGTAAATTATTATTATTATTATTATTATTATTATTATTATATTATGGCTAGTTGTATTATATTATTGATATTATTATTACAGACTTCAACTACCTCATTCATTAGGAAAAGGCAGATTGATACGATGCTCAATATTTAGTCAATTTCGATTTGATTTTATCTTAAGTGTTAAGTCTTCTCTGCACGATAAGAGGAGAAAATCATATTATTAGTGAAATATTTTTTTTTAAAAATAGGTAAGAGACGTTCTCCTTTTTAGCCGGTAAGCCGGTAATGCTTTGAAGACTTCTGCAAAAGCTTTTGGAGAGACGCGCCTCCAAGTTGAAGAGAACAAAACCGGTTGAGTCATCAGGCTGGATGATGAGCCTGCAGAGACTCACGAGGCTCAAACAAGAAAGAGAAATAGAAGTCGTGTTGAAGGAAACTCTCCTCCGTCCCCCGACGAGGAGCTGTAAACTATTCCAAATAGTTTTACAGGTTTACATGCGCCGGCTTGTCTATTAGGTTATGCGCCTTTATAGGTACAGTTCAGGGGGCTCAGTACCCCCCGGGCGGCCCGAGTTTATAGTGCAATGGCAATAAATCAGGTACAAAAAAGGAGAAGAAGAAGAAGAAGAAGAAGAAGAAGAAGAAGGGGGGGTTGAATACAGTAGGCTACAGTGTGGACGAGATTCAATAGGTGTGGAAAGTCAACTAGAGGAGAGATGTTACAAACCGCCTTGAGCGCAGTTGTTGACTAAATGATGAACTTCTCCATGTTTTCAGTATGATATTGTAAAAAATGCTAAATGAACCAGACCCGGACACGGTCCTGGTCCCGGTCCCGGAGCCGGGCAGCCCCAAACAGCAGCCTTACCTCGGTCTGAACGGCGCAGAACCAGGTTCCTCCAGGCAGAGGCGAGAAAATCCGTCTGTAAAAGTCTCTTTCTCTCCCCGACCGGTGACGGTTCCTCCACGGTGAGCGGCTTGCGGGGGGTTTTATAGATAAACCCACGCGGCACGATCCACCTTCAGCAGATGACGTTGATCTGAATATGTAAAGAGGCTCGTTAAATCACCGCAGACCGGAGAGAACCGAGTTGGAGATCAGAGGAGACGCAGCGGTGCGCTCCGGAGACTGAGAGAGAGAGAGAGAGAGAGAGAGAGAGAGAGACAGAGAGAGAGAGAGAGAGAGAGAGGCAGACAGACAGACAGACAGAGGATCAAATGGCAGCGGATGGAGGCGACAGGTAGCCAATCGCTGGGAGCCGTTCAGAGTTTGGCGCAGGTTTGAGACGTTCAGGGCTCAGTCGGCTCGCTGCTCATTCACGAGGAATTCTGGTAACATCTCGGTTGCTAATTTCACTTTAGAAAGTTTAAGGTAAAGGAAACAATGCTGCAAAAATACAGTGGAGCTGATTTAAAATTATTCGTTTTAAAAATGCAAAGCAGATGCATTTTTTACATTTTGAAATAAAATAATTCAGATTATCCATGTAATTAATACTGTTAATTTCTAGCAGCAATCTGAAAACGCAGGTATTCCTTCATATGTAGTTTAATTAAACCGAAACAGGTCGGACTAAGTCGTCAGAGAAACTTAAAATGAAAAAGGAAAAACCCCTCAGAGGGATTCTGCTAGTTTGGCCACATCGTTGCTGTTCTGGTGAAGGATGCGGCTGTGATGCACCTCGGTGGAAAGCGCGCACACGGTGAGATAGACCGACCGAAGGAGAGGAAGAAAAAGACGCCAGCGACCATCACAGTCAGTAGACATGAACACGTGACGGTAAACAGAATATCAACTGTCTAGTTGGCAAAAAGTGTTTTTAATGAACTTTTGTCTCTGCACTTCAGCGGCTGGACCTCCGGAGAAAGCAGGGTTGGTATTTTATCCCGGGTGATCCAGATGAGCCGCTCAAAGCTGCACCGAGAGGATCACGTCTGGGTAGCAAGCGGTTAAAAGTCAGATTGTCCGTGTGTAAAACCAGTCCGTGATCTCCGCGTAAAACCAGTGGTCTCTGCGTAAAACCAGTCTGTGATCTCTCCGGCGGACAGACCGGCTGATTCTCCGGTAGCTGCTGGTCCAGGTCGATGTGTTTTTTCCAGTGGAGCGGACAGGGAGGTCAGTAGCTGAGGTCAGTAGCTGAGGTCAGTAGCTTCCCTACGGAGAAATACAAGTCAATAAACTCCCCGCATCTGATATCATTTACCCGCAAAACCCTCCAAACCCGCTCACGTCCACCGGACACAAAGTGGAGCGGCGACCGATAACTGACCAGATACTCTGATACACACATCTGTGTGTGTGGTTGAGTTGAAAGGTACCATCACTGTCTACAGGACCTTTTAAGGGTCTGGTATTATTTGGTCAAAGTGCCTCTTTCCTCTAATAACCTCTAATAACACTTTAGATCATTTTGATTTGACTTTAAAACGGATTACCGTCAGAATTTGACATCATGACTGATTTTTAAGATCGGACTGAATCCACGCAGCAGATTTTAATAAATGTGTTAATAAATGTGACATTTTTCAGTGGCAATTATTTGAAGTGTTGAGTGGCGTCGTGGAGCTGCTGTGGCTCCGAGGCTGTTCAAAACTGAAGTGTTAAAGTAATTGATTGATGATTGATGATTTCTACTGTTGGTTTTAAATGAATAGAGGATTTTGCTGAATGAGTCTCAGGTCACCAAACTAGCAGCTTCGAGGCAATAAAACAATAAACATGTAGCCTACGGCCTCCAAATATATTTCTGCTTCTTTTCTTGATCGTTTCTCTCCATTATAATGATACAAATTACTAGATACATTTTGGAAAATTGTGAAAATGACCCGGGAAATGCGACTTGTCCTTCAAACAGCGTCCCAAGTGAAGACTGTCTCTTTTAATCAAGCGTTGTAATACTTTAAAACGAGAAAACGAGTGGAAACCCGCCATCGTGTTTTGCGTCCTACACACTCAGAATAGAAAATAATCCCACAAATTGAGAATGGAAAATGCAAAATAAAATATATCATGGCGTAATTCCATATTTCTAGTCCGTATAATGTTGATTTGCACAGTATATTTGAACACGCATCAATTAAATGTTGAAATAAAACGGTCGACGGGGAAATTAGGCCATATCATATTTTTTCTTCATCTATGAACATAATTACAAAGCTGAACTCATCGTACCATAAATCTCTTGCTGACACTCATATGAGCTCTGGGGAATTCCCCTTCTCCCCACATCAAGATGAAACTTTCTAAGAAAAATAACCTTTAATATCAGCTGTCAGAATAGTTGAGGAAATTAATGGACAACACATTTTTCATAAAGTCTGACGCATCTTCATATTTCATCCATAGAAACTCTTCTGCGTTTAATCCCTGTTATGGAAATGTTAATGCCAAGAAGCTTAGTTTAGCAGCCACGGATTAAAACCTGTCCTGAAGATGAATGGACGAGTTTCATTATTATTATTACTATTATTATTATTGTTGTTATTATTACATGAATGGTCATGAACTTTCAGTTATTAAAAGTTGATGTTATCTTTGCTGGAACTGAAATAAAGTTGTTTTTTTCCTGACAACTTAATTTTGCTAAGAAATCTGTCTTATTGTGCACGTACAACGCATATATGCGTGTGTGTGTGTGTGTGTGTGTGTGTGTGTGTGTGTGTGTGGTTGTTTCTTGGTGATTTAAATGTGATTTAAAACAACCCAAACCCTCCAAAAGGTTCAAGTGATATAATGAAATAAAAAATAAACCCAAACTCCCGCTGGTGATCAGAAAGTATTAAAACCACCAAAATAAACATTTTTATATTTTTAGAAAAGCATTAATTTAAACTTCCTCCTGCTGATAAATCTTCTATCAGTTTAATGTATTTGGATATTATGAATCAGAGTTAAATAAATGAATGTAAATAAATCTACATTTTACTAAATAACACAGTGTTGTCATCCATTTATGACTCATGACTCAGTGAGGCAACACAACCACCAATATAAACAATAATCAGCTATAACTCAAAGCATCAATTAAAGCTTTTTCCTCACATGACTCCAGTTTGATTCAACCTGCATCCTCTTCCTGTCAGATCTCACCAGTCTGGGATGTTCAGTTAGTCCAGGACTTATTTTGTGATGAAGTGTTGGAATTTACTGTTTTGCTGTTCCCACTTTCCCTCAACCTGCCTCGTCTTGTACTTCAGTTAGTGATTTCCTTCATTTCCCAGAATGCCTTTCAGCAACCTCCAAATAAATGTGTTGCTTTGCTAATACACCCAGTATTCATATATAAATATATATATAATTAGCTAACTAGTTCATGAACGTTGGGGCGTGTCTATGACCATGGCCCTTACTGGAAACACAACATGTCTTGTGGCTGCATTGCATTCTGGTCTATCTCGGCTACTGCATTGCATTCTGGTCTATCTTGCTACTGCATTGCATTCTGGTCTATACTGGCTACTGCATTGCATTCTGGTCTATCCTGGCTACTGCATTGCATTCTGGTCTATCTCCTGTCGGTGGAGAAATTGGTCTCTCTCTCCTCTGATGGATTTCTCCTGTATGATTGTTGATCGTCGGTCTAGAAAGAAGCTCTTGCTCTTTGATTCTGATTGGCTGACACCAAAACCTGACGGTTACCGTTGATGTTTTGTTTTTTTTAATATTTTTTGGACATGAGACAAAGTTCCCCAATCGCTGTTCAGTCTAAGAAGGCGGGTCATTTGAATTTAGGTGGGTTTGCCCTCCATTACATCCCTGGATAGAAAGTAGTAGTTTTATCACATCTCAAACTCCTCCTCCTTTCTCTCCCATCTCTTTCCTTCCTTTCCATCTATCACATCCTGTCCTCTGTCCTTGCTTCTTGCTCTCTCTCACCCCATCTCTCCTCCTTTCTGTCTGAGTCGTATTCACCCTCTTCCTCCCCCCATCTTCTTTAACCTCCAGCCCCTCCTCCTTCTCCTTCCCTTTGTAATGAAATTCAGTACATAGTTGTGTGCCCTGTCACTGCATTCCTGCCCTGTCAGGTCCCATCACACCCCGTCCTGTCATTAACAGCAGCAGCAGGGTGGTTTCTATACAGTTGGGAAGGCGACGTCATCTGTGTACTGCAGCACAGGGAATCTCATGGAATAAGAGCATGGAATAATAGCATGGAGTAACAGTATGGAGTAACAGTATGGAGTAACAGCATGGAGTAACAGTATGGAGTAACAGTATGGAATAACAGTATGGAGTAACAGTATGGAGCATCCAGTCTCTACAAGTGTTATTATTTTGTCAATCAAGCACTTAAAGGAAAACAATAAGGTTTTGGTAGATCGTCCAGTCGGTCAACTTACCTGTTAAAGGGGAATTCCGGTATTTTTAAACCTGGGCTCTATTTGTACATATTCGTAATTTATACCGCAAAATGGGTACAAAAAGTTTTGGAATTGCTCCAGTAGATCGCTTCAGTCAGCAGTTGCGAAACTGGCTGCTATGGCTGCAACGTAATCCACAGGGGCAAGTGGGCCGATCAAAGTACGTCCAATAAAAGTTGTTTTTGCCACTGACAGGATCAGATTGTTATTGGAAGTGTCTGACAACATTACTGAAAGGATCCTACAGAGGTAGACCTTTGTTTTAACCAGAAACCTGAACCTCGTCATGCAACCTCATCTTTCAGATTTCAGAGCGAGACTTCTGTTTCTGGTTAAACAAAGGTCTAGCCATAGCAGCCCGTTTCACGACTGCCGACTGAGGCGATCTACCGAAGCAATTCCAAAACCTTTTGTACCCATTTTGGGGTCTAAAGGACTAATATGTACAAATAGAGCCCAGGTTTAAAAATACCAGAATTCCCCTTTAAGTGACGAGAACATGGACAACAAAATCATCCATGTGTCCCCGGTAGATCATTCACTCCGGTGCTTCATGCTAACACTTTAGCATACACTATGTTGAGTGGTAGCAGACTCCATGCTGAGTGGTAGCAGGCTCCATGCTAACACTTTAGCATACACAATGTTGAGTGATAGCAGGCTCCATGCTAACACTTTAGCATACACTATGTTGAGTGGTAGCAGGCTCCATGCTAACACTTTAGCATACACTATGTTGAGTGGTAGCAGACTCCATGTTAACGCTTTAGCATACACTATGTTGAGTGGTAGCAGGCTCCATGCTAACACTTTAGCATACACTATGTTGAGTGGTAGCAGGCTCCATGCTAACACTTTAGCATACACTATGTTGAGTGGTAGCAGACTCCATGTTAATGCTTTAGCATACACAATGTTGGCTCCATAGGACACAGTGAGCATTGTTAGCCTAAAGGTAAAAGCTGTAATGTTTTTCTCATTGATTATTGATTATTATTACATGTTTTCACATCAGTGCTGAAGATGTGTATACTGTGTATACTGTGTATACTGTATCCTACAGCAGGACTGGTGCTGCCGTCCTGCCGTCCTGCCACCATTCAGCTTTCTACTATTAAAAATCTTTAAAATCTTTCTGCTATAAAATAATCCTTTGAAATGTCAGATCCTGATGGAAATGCTTATCACTGTTTCTCTGTAAAACACACTTTGGACACACACACACACACACACACACACACACACCTGCTAAGATGCATTTCCTGTCCTGTTGTCCTGTCACACCATGCGTCTCGGCCCCGGACACTTAAAGGGCCATTCCACTAATCCTAATCCTCGGCTTCTAAAAGCTTCTGTAATGGAGAGCTTCCTCCCGCGGCGCCCCGGGGTGCCGAGTCCCGCGGGTTGATCCTCAGATCGGCTCTCTGGTTTCAGGAGGCTGAATGAAACCAAATGAAACCAAATGAAACCAAATGATGCCTCTCTCAGTGTTGGTCTGAATGAAAAGCATTATGGGTTAATATTAGAGTTTTGAGTCATGAAGTCGTAGTACTGTAGTTTTTAATATTAGTATTACAAATTATTAGTAGTATTATAATAGTTCTCATAAACCTTCCAATGGATACAGAGTACTTTAGAATGAAACCTTTACATTGATAAACTACTACAACTAGTACTACTAGTACGACTACTAGTACTACTATTACTATTACTATCACTACAACTACTATTCCTACAACTACTACTACTACTATACTACTAATACTACTACTACCACTAGTACTTCTAATACTAGTACTACTAATAATGATCATCTCCAATATTATCACTTATCAAACTATAGTGAGTTTATATGATCTCCGTTAGCGATCAATAAAATAAAATACACGATCAATTCAAAATCACAGATAAATGAATCACCTCAATTCGTTACATATCACAGGCAGCACAGTGTTTGTGTGTGTGTGTGCGTGTGTGTGTGTGTGTGTGCGTGTGCGTGTGCGTGTGTGTGTGTGTGTGTGTGTGTGTGTGTGTGTGTGTGTAGGAAACAGAAGCAGTGTTAATCCTGGCCGGAGGGCTGATGGAGGATAAATCCGGTTTCAAAGCGATCAGTGAAACTTCCTCCAGCAGCGTCTCAGTTTGAGAGATCTTTCATCTGACTGATAATCTGATTGATAATCTGACTGATCATCTGACTGATAATCTGACTGATCATCTGATTGATACGGGGTTTTGAGGTATTTTTAGACTCAAGTTGCCAACAGCCAATATTTTGTGGTGATAATCAATATGTTATGAAGTCCTCCAGTTTTACTCATCAGGGTGAAACGCCTCCAGACCATCAGGGACACTGAGAGATGAAATATGACAGAACCTCAACCTCAACCTGAACCCAAGTTGTTTTACTAAACGTAACATGACAACATGACGTGTCCAGTCGTGCTGCTGTCGTGGCGTCGCTCACGGTGCAGGAACGTCATCATCTCAGAGGTCAGAGGTCAACTCATCACATGAAATGTCCTGAGACGCGATGTGAGGAGACGAACCGAGATGGGCTGGGAAGAAATCGTGTCTTTTCAACATCGCTGCCTGGTATCAGATATCCTCACATCCTAGAGTAGACATGAAGACAGAGAGAGAGAGAGAGAGAGAGAGAGAGAGAGAGAGAGAGACAGACAGGATGACCAGCAGGCAGACAGAAAGAGATGAGGAGCACAGCACAGTTTGAGAAAGTAGAGGTGAGGAGGGTGGAAACAGAGGAGGGGTGTGTGTGTGTGTGTGTGTGTGTGTGTGTGTGTGTGTGTGTGTGTGTGTGTGTTCCCCGTCTCGATATTATTAATTTGAACAGCGAAGCCGGCAGACAGGGAATACCACAGCAGAAGGAAGGCAGCCGTCAGCCCAAGACTGGGGGAGGCAAGTAGGAGCATGCCAGACAGCCAGAGCCACACACACACACACACACACACACACACACACACACACAAATACCCAAGCATACACAGAGAGACGCATGCACACACACGGTTCCATACATGACTGACTGACCTCAACACGTCTCCCAGCAGGTTTCGTTGAGTCGTGTGATAACGTTTGTCATCCATCAGGTATAGAGAGGATTTGCTCAACGCAGCTTCATTACATTTGAGCTCGTATCTTATCGAGGTTCAACTGAAAACAGATCACTGCTTTGGCCTTTTGTCTTTCATACCCACCAGAGGTAGATCAGTGATCCAGTCCTGGGTCCTGATCCAGAACAGATGAAACCTCCATGAAGGAGAAACACCTGAAACACCTCAACACTGTTAGAGAGAAACAGTTATTGGTGACGACGGGAGAAACCCATCAGAGGAGAGGAGAGAGACCAGAATGCAATGCAGTAGCCAAGATAGACCAGAATGCAGTGCAGTAGCCAAGATAGACCAGAATGCAATGCAGCCACAAGACATGTTGTTGTTTGAGTAAGGGGTGTGGCGGCAATCGTAGACACGCCCCAATTTTCACAAACTAGTTGGATGGCACAACGCCTTCTCTGGGGTTGTTGAAAGGCATTCTGGGAAAAGAAGGAAGTCACTAACTGAAGTAGAAGTAGAGGCAGGTTGAGGGAACAATAGAAAACTCAATTCCAACACTTGATCACAAAAACTCCTGAATGACTTGATGAGATCTGACAGGAAGACGCTGCAGATACATATTCTAGGGATATATTTGCTCATCTGCTGCCCTGTGACCCCTGACCCCTGACCCCTGACCTCCTCGCCACTGGC
>JAXDDX010000118.1:35000-37500 GCA_034670405.1 Hoplostethus atlanticus
GGCGCACGCACACTCAGAGGCAAACATGTACTATCTCAGAAACACGCAGACACACACACAGTCAGAAGAACACACACACACACACACACACACACACACACACACATCAGTTTACCCCCCCGCTCCATTCAGCTCCTTTAGTTTTAGTTTGATCCCAGTGTGTGAGTGGGTTCACTGGGGGCGGGGCTCCCCGGAGAGGGCGGGGCTTCCTGTTGCTTCCCGGTGTGCTTTCACAGTCAGTTGGAATAATAGACCAATGGGGGTGTTTTCTTTGAAGGCTGCAGCTGTCTGTCAACTCCCATCACGGCCGAGACAGCAGCTCTGGGGGGAGGAGAGTCGGGGGTCTGGACCTCCACTCAGTTACTCCTGTTTCCTCCGTTTGAGTTGAGGGAAAGTCGAGTTGAAGACGCGTTTTATTTACCACGTTAGTATCATAACCTGCCTTTTACACTGGAAAAGTCTCATTTGACAGGAAATCGACTCCATTGCTCGATCAAAACGTTTAGGAGGACGTTTGTTGTGTTTATGGAGAACACATGACATTGACCTCCGACCCCAACATGTGACTTGGGTCTGTAGTTTGTTCGTTCCTGGTTTACACTACAGCAGCAGCTCAGAGACACAAATCAATAGAGAGCATTGATATTAACACAGGTATTGTGGTGCTGCCAGATTATCTGAACATCACTAGATAACAAATAAAAAGCGTATTCTGTTATTTCCAAATTGCTAAATGCCTTGTTGCTCATATCTGGGATCAGATCTATTCTAGGACGTATCCCATATCTATATATATCTATATCTATCTTTACTTCTGATTTGGCCGTTAAAACATGTAGGAAGTCGTACGTAGGTCACGTGCCTAGAAATCTGACGTTGTAGATCAGATGTTTCTGCTGTTCACACTGACTGGAACACATCAGATCTTTGTCACATGTGAAGGAAAAACAAAATCAGAATGGGGACGTTTCCAGCTGCAGTGTGAACGGAGCCTCAGATATCAGATACCTTGCGGTGGCACGGGTCGCTGCAGTTTGCATGGGCATGATGCCAGCACGCTGAAGACGCTGCGGCCCCGTCGACCAGGAAGTTACAAGGAAACGACTTCCTGGCAGCGCGGAGAGCCTAGCATAAAACAACGAGCGCTAACAGCTCAGATTTGATCGACTTCTAGTAAAAGAGTTCTGCCCTTCAAAGGGTTTCCATTCGTCTCGGAGCAGGATCAGGATCCAGGACCAGATGCTCATGGGAAGCGCTGGTCCTGAACCATCTGTTTAGCGCTGGTGGCTAAAACAGAGACGTTGAGTTTCCTGACCTGCCAGTCAGGGCAGCCGCTGTCAATTTACAACGGAAGCGGCGGTGGGATATTTTACACCTCCTTTCCTGGAAACCCAACACTCCTCCTTCAGCGGCGACGAGGAGTCGATCAGCAGGAGGGAGGAGAGAGAACGTTTTCTCTCCCTCCCAGGAGGAAAAGGGAAGATGAATGGGGGAGAAAAAGAAAAAGAGAATTGCAAGCCAGAGGTGATAACGAGATGTAGGAATGATATTAGATTTGATCCATCTCTCCTCCAGTGGGAGTGTGTGGAGGTGATCAAAGCTTCGTTTCAGACAGAATGATGTCTTGCTGTATTTGTTCAGCCAAATCAAGCGTGACTCAGTCCAACTTTCCACAACACTGCATAACTGTAATCTCCCCTCGGGGACGATAACGATCCGTCTGTCTATGAGATCCACATCACGGTACCGGCTCCAGCACGCAGCGCTGGATGGAGGTCAAGGGTCAAAATGTGTTTGTGTGCTGTTACATATAGAGATCGGTAGATCGGTTACGTTACGTTAGGTTACGTTACGTTAGGTTACGTTACGTTAGGTTACATTAGGTTACGTTACACTGCGTTACGTTACGTTACGTTACGTTACGTTGCGTTGCGTTGCGTTGCGTTGCGTTACGTTACCTTACGCTACGCTGCGCTGCGTTGCGTTGCGCTACGCTACGTTGCGCTACGCTACGTTGCGCTACGCTACGTTACGTTGCGCTGCGTTGCTACGCTACGTTACGTTACGTTGCGTTGCGTTGCGTTGCGTTGCGTTGCGTTGCGTTACGTTACGTTGCGCTATGTTACGTTGCGTTGCGTTACGTTACGTTACGTTGCGTTGCGTTGCGTTGCGTTACGTTGCGTTACGTTGCTTTGCGTTACGTTGCGTTACGTTACCTTACGCTACGTTGCGCTGCGCTGCGCTGCGCTGCGTTGCGTTGCGCTACGCTGCGTTACGTTACACTGCGCTGCGTTGCTACGCTACGTTGCGTTGCTACGCTACGTTACGTTACGTTGCGTTACGTTACGTTGCGTTACGTTACGTTACGTTGCGTTACGTTGCGTTGCGTTACGTTGCGTTACGTTACCTTACGCTACGTTACGTTACGTTGCGCTGCGTTGCTACGCTACGTTACGTTACGTTGCGTTACGTTACGTTGCGTTACGTTACGTTACGTTAC
>JAXDDX010000118.1:57500-67500 GCA_034670405.1 Hoplostethus atlanticus
GATAACGGATTATGGGCGGAGCCAAAGAACCACAGTCAGACTGAAGGAAAGTGAGAAAGACGTAGGAGAGGAGCTAGCTAGTATTATTAAGCTTAGCGCTCTGCTGCTAACTGAAACAATACAGTCTATCCATACTAAGTTCTCTAGGTTAGCTAGTTAGCCTAGCTGACCTTCCAAGTTCAAACTAGCCATAATAGCCTACAGCTATCTAGGTTAGCTAGTTAGCTAGCCTGCTGACCTTCCAACATCATGAATCTCATGGTCATGAATGAATGAAAAAAATAAGTCCTTGTGATTTATATTTTTTGTCATTCTTTGTCATTCAAGCTTGCCAGTTAGCTAACCTGCGCCCTGAAAAACTGTGGTTCTTTGGCTCCGCCCATTGAGGTTTAATTGAACCAATGAGATTATTTCTGCCTCCAGACCAGCTCTGACTCTATGAAATATAAAACTGAAACACCAATCTGAGTTTGTGATGTGGCTGCAGTCTAACCCTGGTTCACGTGGAAGACTCACTGTGGATGTGGGCCACTGACAGTAGGTGGTCCATCCATACATTAAGGTCCATCAGGAGTCGGTTACCGTATCCGTCACGTGACGCCGCCGCCGTCTGTGAGCCCACGGGCCTGGGAACGTGATACGATAATAATATGTAGTTTAACAGGAGCCGTGGTGACACCGACACAAGATGGATGTGAGGTGACATAATAACAGTAGTAAGGTTACATGTTCTGATGCAGGGATGGGGAATGAAACTGCCTGGGGTAGAGCATAGGGCGGAGTGTGTGTGTGTGTGTGTGTGTGTGTGTGTGTGTGTGTGTGTGTGTGTGTGTGCGCATGCTGTACACACAACTATGCAAACACACACATCCATGCTACTGCACATACGTGCGCTCATGCATGCACATACACACAACAAACCTCAGGACTGTCTCAGAGGTTTACAGTAGACACACACACACACACACACACACACACACACACCGTGGGAGACAGCAGACAGTTGACGAGCTGCCAGGATTTCAATGGGTTGACCGCAGACATGAAAAGCTCCTCAAAGTTCAAAAGCTCCTCCTCCTCCTCCTCTACTCCTTTACTCCTTTACCTCTCCGTTACCTCTCCCCCTCACCTTCACACCTTAATGACACTAATTACAAGCAATTACTCTACATATCTTCTCCCCCTCTCCCCCCTCTCCCCCCCAGGCTGCGTTCACAAGCCCGCCGATGCACAGGAAAGTACATTGACCTGAGCTGGAGGTAAACTACGCTGCATCACTGCATCGCTGCTACGCTCCCGTTTTATTGAGCTTTGTGATGTTCAATTTAAAGTAATAATTTGTCACATTTCACTCCGTCCTCTCCTCTCTCTGATCTCTGCAATGTAAGGCTACGTCCACACTAAGCCGTTTAAATCTAGCGTCGAGCGCTTTCGAAAAGCTCGCCGTCCACACCAGACCACCAAAAACACATACTTCCTTCCATGGGCATGAGCAGACCACTCGGCCACTCGGCCACTCGGCCACTCACGGCAGTGACAGTGAAGCGGCATCGTTTTCGAGAGCCTCCATTTTCGCCGTCCACACTACAATGGGTGTGGACGTAGCTTTAGTCTGGACGTGGCCTTAGTGTGGAGGTAGCCTTAGCGTGGATGTAGCCTTAGTGTGGAGGTAGCCTTAGCGTGGACGTGGCCTTAGTGTGGAGGTGGCCTTAGTGTGGAGGTAGCCTTAGCGTGGACGTGGCCTTAGTGTGGAGGTAGCCTTAGCGTGGACGTGGCCTTAGTGTGGAGGTGGCCTTAGTGTGGAGGTAGCCTTAGCGTGGACGTGGCCTTAGTGTGGAGGTAGCCTTAGCGTGGACGTAGCCTTAGTGTGGAGGTGGCCTTAGCGTGGACGTGGCCTTAGTGTGGAGGTAGCCTTAGCGTGGACGTAGCCTTAGTGTGGAGGTAGCCTTAGCGTGGACGTGGCCTTAGTGTGGAGGTAGCCTTAGCGTGGACGTAGCCTTAGTGTGGAGGTAGCCTTAGCGTGGACGTGGCCTTAGTGTGGAGGTAGCCTTAGTGTGGAGGTAGCCTTAGTGTGGAGGTAGCCTTAGTGTGGAGGTAGCCTTAGAGTGGAGGTAGCCTTAGCGTGGAGGTAGCCTTAGCGTGGAGGTAGCCTTAGTGTGGAGGTAGCCTTAGCGTGGACGTGGCCTTAGTGTGGAGGTAGCCTTAGTGTGGAGGTAGCCTTAGTGTGGAGGTAGCCTTAGCGTGGAGGTAGCCTTAGTGTGGAGGTAGCCTTAGCGTGGACGTGGCCTTAGTGTGGAGGTGGCCTGAGATGTCTCCTCAACCTAATCCCCCTGTATGTAGTTTCGGAGGCAGACCCCCCCGGTCGTCTCTTATCTCTTATCTCTCATCCCAGTGAGTAAAGTCTCCTGATGAAACTTCGCTACTGTAAATATTTGCCGCTGTCGTTACGGTGGATGTGGTGGAGGTGTTCAAACCTGACGGAAGGAAACTACCCGGGGGAGAGAGATCAGTGATGAAGCTGAAAGTAACTCACTACATTTACTCCAATTACTAGATTTGATACTTTATTTACTTTATTTATTATTAAGTATCACAAAAAAACAAATATAAAAATATAAAGTACAAGGCCTAAATACAATAAAATATGCAATAAACATGAATGTGAATTAAAAGCATGTGTTTCTATTTTTTCATATTTATACTTCAAATGTTGGATTACAAAATGTAAAAAAATTATTGTTCACATGTGAAAACTATCCAAGAAGCTCATGTGCTTTGAATTCACATGTGTATTTTCATATGTGACATTTTGTAAGCGGTATACTACAGATTTATATCAGCCTTAAAAGGTGCATAAACTCTAATTCACAAATAAAGCGGTGGGTTAACCGGGTTAACCGGGTTTACCCTCCACTACATCCCTTCACCGATATTGGTGATTAAACGGGACAATACCCAAAATAATGATAATAACCCAGAAAATAAAATAAGGCGAAATGTGTGTGTGGTTGAGTTTTACTGCATCTAAAGTATTTTCAGTATTTTCTCTTAAATTATATTTCTACCCTCTCAAACATTGAAGTACTCTTTCTACTTCCTGTATTTCTGGTCAGTGAAGACCGACCATAGTCAGCTATATCTGACTGAGGTTCATTCATTTAAGAACTAAATCTACCATCAAAAGCTAGTATAGCCTCTCTCTCCCTTTCAAACACACACACACACACACACACACACACCTCTACAGTCTCACTGAATACCAACAGATTAATTTAAAGTCAGATTTAAGTCGGTGATCCTCTGATGAGTTTATTCAGGTTATCTGTGTGTATTAGTGTGTGTGTGTGTGTGTGTTGGCTTATCAGTGAGTTAAGCCCGGAGCGGTTAGCTAGCTAGCTGATAGCGCTGATGATAGCCTGCTGTCTGTGTTTGCTCTCCATCCCAGCCCGAGATAACAGGAGATCAAATTAGCTTCACCATCCTGAGTCACTCTTCCTCCTCTGACTGGATCTGGACTATAAACTGATACCCACCGTATGAAATACAAGCACATTATGGGTTAATATTAAAGTTATGAGTCATCAGGCGTTGCTCATTTTTCTGGTGTTAATTGTTGTTGTTTTTAAAAGTGAACATGTTGAAACAATATGTTAGTGACTCCCAGTAAAGAAGAAGAAAGACGAAATTAAAGCTGTAATTGTGTAAACAGGCGTTAGCTGGCGGAAGCTTCTTGCTTGACAACGTTAGCTATTGGTTGAAGGAGTTATTTTGGAGAGGAAAAAGCGGAACAGCTTTACAGCAGAAACAGGAAGTAGGACGCCCCCTGCTGTCTCGTCTCGACTCTCACAAGACGAGACATTTCAAAAACAGTGTTTTAGTGTATTTTCTCTATTAACCAGACAAGAGATGAGGACGACTTTTTAGCTTTTGAGAAGTTTATGAGATAATGAGATTATTTCTGCCTCCGAGAAATGTTTGTCGAACTAAAACTCCAATCTGCAGTGATGGAGAGGAAAGGAGAGGATGGGAGGATGGAGGGGAGGATGGGGGGAGGATGGGGGGAGGATGGGGGGGGAGAGAAGCAGCAGAGGATGGAGGAGGCAGACAGCAGACAGCGCTGAACCAGGCCGGTGGTGATAAACTGTTTACACAATAAACCTTCAATTAGCAACAGGCTAACTGGTTAGCAGCTACATGGAGGGGGGGTGTGGGGGGGGCGGACACCTACAGTGTCTGACCTGATAAAATCATGAATGAAAATAGTAGTCATTACAACACCCCCCAAAACACAGACAGACAGACAGACAGACAGGCAGGCAGACAGACAGACAGACAGACAGACAGACAGACAGGCAGGCAGGCAGGCAGACAGACAGACAGACAGACAGACAGACAGGCAGACAGGCAGACAGACAGGCAGGCAGATAGACAGACAGACAGACAGGCAGACAGACAGACAGATAGACAGGCAGGCAGACAGACTCATTTGAAGCATAGTAGTTTTAATTAGAGTAATAAAAACAGTCAGGTGGTGAAAACAGATGATCCGTCTGACTGAGTGACTCTGAGTTGAACTTCTCCCCGTCTGACGTCTGACGATGGAAACACATTCACTGAATCTGAAATAAGATTAGAATCACATCAAAACGTTCTCCATAGTTTCCACTACTGACTCCATTTCTGATGACATGAAGATCAGAGATCAGACGTCTGGACGTCCCAGAACCAGAGAGATGAAACTCCTCAGAGTCTATTGAGGTTTGTCCTCAATAATCAATAAACTAAAAGTATTATGCTTCAAATGAATAAAGGTATGGGTTCCTCTGAGTCTGTTGTCAAACCGAAGGGGAACCGGCTGCAGAAGGTTCAGGGATCTAAAGTGTTTTTTGAGTCTCATGACAAAAGAAGGAATGTGAAGGATTCCCTCGCCAAGGCAGACGTTCTCCTCTGGACGGAGAAGATTTGTTCCTACCTGTTCGCTATTGCAGAAGACACATACTTGGTCCATGAGACGTGTTTTGCAAACAGGGATATTGCAGGATGCTACACACCTACATGTGAGACACACACACACACACACACACACACACACACACACACAGACATACTTTTACATGTGTGCACTCATACATAGACACACACACACAAAATACAGTATACACACTGAGGTGATACACACACACTAATACATGAGAACACACATGGATACACAAACGCAGAGCTATTGCATACACACACACAGATATTACATGCATTCATACACATTCATACACCAACAGAGCCATTGTATGCACTCATAAACACTCTTATTTACACACACACACATAAACATACTCAAACAGAGCTATTGCTACCCTCAACATTTTCTCAACACCACTGCAGGCCGGCCTACTGCAGGGCGTAACACACCAACACGCCAACACGCCAACAAGCCGTGACAGTCGTACGTTAGGAAACCGTCCCAGGTGTAGGTGTCGATGTTTTCACAGCGATAACAGCTCTCCATTACGTTGGCACGGTGTGAATCAGACTAGCAAGACAACCCACACAGTCGGGAGAGGGAAAACAAAGACGAAGGAGGAAACAAGCGATGAAGACGAAGTTCAAACACAATATGAGATGATTCCTTAAAGCTCCTGTTCTCTTTCAGCGCAAGACGTGGGCAGGAGTCAAATCCAGGTCAGTCGTAAGACACTTAACCCCGGGGGGCGGGGCCAGAGCGTGACTTGTCTTCATTGGTCCTAGGATTACCTGGTTCTGGTTGTTCCTGTTTGTGGGTCAGTAACAGTTCAACACCTTCATGCTGCCGTAGCGTTACTTCCTTATTCATCCCTTCTCACAATGTGCAGCATCAGAAAACTTTTCCAGGTGAAAGTGAATGCTTCCCTTCACCGGTCGAGGAAAGTCAACCACCCTTCATTGAGAGTGGAGGCGGGAGGGGTGGGGGGGGTGGGGTTTACGACCCCACAGCAACACGGGTACATGATGTTTGTCTTAACGTGCTGTACCGATGAGTCATTTCTAACCATGTTTGTTGACTTGATCCTTGTTTCATCATGCGTTATAACCCCGCCCCCGTGTTGGTAGGCCTCCGCCCTGCTGAGGTGCTCTTGAGCAACACACTGAATCCATACCAGCTTCTGGTGTATCACAGAAAACCTGCTGATTTTAAAGTTGTTATAGTTAGAATTTCAACATCAATAAATCATCACATCAATGTAGAGTCATCAGTATAACTCTACCAGCCTGTCAGCCTCTACCAGCCTGTCAGCCTCTACCAGCCTGTCAGCCTCTAGCAGCCTCTACCAGCCTGTCAGCCTCTACCAGCCTGACAGCCTCTACCAGCTTATGGGAAATGTAGTCTTAATGTGGAGAAACACTAGGAACAATACCACTGGTGAGATAGAGGCTACCAGTCGTCTCCATCGTCTCATTTGTTTGCTGTAATTACACCAAGTTTTATCAAATACTTTGACCAATGACATACTGATGGTAGTACCTGCTACAGCAGTTTCATATCAGCATCACCTCTTAGAAATCCATGTGGTTTGGATTTGGTCTTGCATGAACATCCTTTATAACCGCGGCCGCAGGACGCCGCCACGACCACCCGTTCTGAACAATCACCGCCCGGTTTCCCAACGCCACCTTATCGCTAACATCGTTTTATTTGTCCACGGGCTTACAGCAGAACAAAGGTCATCTTAGAGCTAAGATGCTTTGGAGACCCACCCCCCTCCCCCTCCTCTTCCCGCCATGATCACCATTTCTCTGCACAGTTGTGGGTCTTTCTTTGGGCTTAAAGGTTCAAGGCTTTAGGCGTCTTTGGCTCCAAAGCTTCTAAGGGGGCGGGGGGGGGGGGGGGGGGGGGCTTTTGTAGACAACCTTGGGAGGCTTTCTATTCAGCTGGGGTGTATTATAGCCGTCAGCACTTGGGCTATATGTAATTAGTGTCGGGGTCAAAGGGCAAGGCGGGACTTAAGCCTGAGACCTACTGGTCAGTCAACAGACCCGGGGACCAAATCCCCCTGGACTATGGGGACGGAAACCCCGCTGCTGACAGATCTGAGGCCATGCAAACACACACACACACACACACACGCTGGGTCTAATATGGATTCACACACACAAGCAAGGTCTCGCATGCTGACACACACACACACACACACACACACACACACACACACAGCAAGCTAAGCACAAACACAAACATGCAGCTCTAACATGAATTCACACACAAACAAGGTCTCAGATGCAGGCATGCAATCTGTCACACACACACACACACACACACACACTCTTCCTTTTTCCATTCAGTTGTATTACACAACAGTGGGGGCACAGCGGACCACGCCAGACGATTACCTGTTGCCAGAAAGCGAATAACAACTGCGGTGATTCTGACGACATGAATACCAGCACAAACACACACACACACACACACACACACACACACATACACACACAAAGGATCTGCCTGCCTGTGCCAGCTGCCACACAAACATGAAAGGCTATAATTTAATGTTCATAAAACACCGAGTGCGTGGAAAGTTCAGCGGCTCTGTCAAAGCTGCAACCTTGAGGCTTCCTGCTCGTTCCTGCTGCCGTCGGTCCGGCCTGCATACCTGCAGCGCTGCTGCACCTTCACCGGCATAACCCTGCCGTCTGTCATCACCCCCCCCCCACCCGGAAACTACCGGATCATACTCATACTGAGACTGTGTAAACAACAAAGAGGAGAAATAAACTTGTGACAGGAATAAACAGTAAACAAGTCGATGGTTTTAATGATGTTCAAACTTCTTTAAATGAACCTTTAAAGACTTGCTTGTATGTTTTATTCCAATTTTAATGTTTTATTATTTTTTATTTGAATCTTTAATCAATTTTAATTTTAATATTTTATCCATTTTAATTTTAATATTTTATCCATTTTAATGTTAATCTTGTTTTCTTTTAATATTTTTTAATATTCTTGTTTTTAATCCTTCCTGTAAAGCACTTCAATTACAGCTATATAAATAAAGCTTATTATTATATTATTAATAATATAATAATACATATATTATCAATAATATATTATTAAGAAGTATTACTTATTATTATTAATAATATAATATTAAATGTTAAACCTCTCTCCTTCTTTCTCCTATTCAGTGTTTGTACTTGATGTTGCTGTTCTGCTTCTTTCCACTAAATAATTTATTGCCATTTTGCAATATTGCGTTCTTGATGTTTCTAGTAATCTGCGTCTCTTCTCCCTCCACCCGTCCCCTGGAGCAAATTAAGTTTGACTTTATTTCACTGCCGCTATGAAACATTCCTCTTCATGTCGTAACACTCCATGTTCCGTTATTCGATCCGATAAATGTGATCTGATAGTGAGTGTGATATTTTAACCAGTTCATCGTTATAGAAGTTTGTATTTGGTTTGGCCCAGAGGGAGCGGCGTTCCTCTTGTCCCAGTACTGAAATGTGAAAGCAGAAAAACATTTTAACATTTCTGTCTTATGGCTTATTTGAGTTTGATCTTGTGTACGTCTGTAAACTTCTTCCATCTGAGTGGTTTTAACATATTTTGTCTCAAAACAGGAAGAGAAATTATAATAATAATAATAATAATAATAATACATCACATTCATATATCGCTTTACACAGTACAAAGACGCTTTACGATAAAAACAACAGCAGATAAAATACATTTAATTGGATGTTACCTCGTACCCCAGATGTCATGGTGGGTCAATTCTGACCTCCTTACTTCATTCATGTTTTTTATTTCACCTGCACAAATTTGTCATTTTATTCTACGTGTTTCCATCTTTATCAGTTACACCACTTCTGAACTAAACTAAACTAAACTAACTAAACTAAACTAAACTAAACTAAACTGAACTAAACTAAGTAACTAACTAACTAACTAACTGAACTAAACTAAACTGAACTACTAAACTAAACTAACTAACTAAACTGAACTAAACTAAACTAACTAAACTAAACTAACCAAACTAAACTAAACTAGACTAGACTGAACTAATTAAACTAAACTAAACTAACTAAACTAATTAAACTAAACTGAACTAAACAGTTTTCTTGCCTACCTATGTTGAATGCACTTATTGTAAGTCGCTTTGGATAAAAGCGTCTGCTAAATGACTGTAATGTAATGTAATGTAATGAACTAACTAAACTAAACTAAGTAAACCAAACTAAACTAAACTAACTAAACTGAACTAACTAAACCAAACTAAACTGAACTAAACTAAACCAAACTGAACTAAGTAAACTAAACTAAGTAAACCAAACCAAACTAAACCAAACTAAACTAACTAAACTAAACTGAACTAACCAAACTAAACTAAACTAAGTAAACCAAACCAAACTAAACTAACTAAACTAAACTGAACTAACTAAACTAAACCAAACTAAACTAACTAAACTAAACTAAACTGAACTAACTAAACTAATCTAAACTAAACTAACTAGACTAGACTAAACTAACTAAACTAACTAGACTAGACTAACTAAACTAAACTAAACTAACTAGACTAGACTGAACTAACTAAACCAAACTAAACTAACTAAACTAATCTAAACTAAACTAACTAAACTAAACTAAATGAAACTAAACTAAACTGACTAGACTAGACTAGACTAAACTAACTAAACTAAACTAAACTAAACTAACTAGACTAGACTAGACTAGACTAAACTAACTAAACTAAGCTAAATGAAACTAAACTAAACTGACTAGACTAGACTAGACTAAACTAACTAAACTAAACTAAACTAAACTAACTAGACTAGACTAGACTAGACTAAACTAACTAAACTAAGCTAAGCTAAACTAACCTGACCCGGTTGCAGGCCAGCAGAGGAAGCTGAGGATGTCTGCTTGGTGTCCATGGCTCTAGACTGCAGGACCTGGCATGCTGCTAAGTCCTTTTTAATACGTGACATAGCTGAGTCAGTTAATACTGAGCTGACACCGCCTGACACC
>JAXDDX010000118.1:72500-137500 GCA_034670405.1 Hoplostethus atlanticus
TCGCTGAACCCCAAATGGAGCTGCTCAGGGGCCAACAGTAGAAGGCTGTGGTTGTACTGAGCAGCTAAATGAAGCCCAGAAACCTTCACTGGATCAGAGTCTCTATCAGAGTCTCTATCAGAGTCTGTAGATTTTTGTCTTTGGCAGATAAATCAACACAACGAGCTCCATGCACGAAAACATCAAAGTGCAAAATGAGGAACAGAGAAACAGGCAAACAGGAGAACACACAGAGTCAAAGACACCCTTGATATTATACATTATTTATTATTTACATTATTTATTATTATTATTTATTATTTACATATTTTATTATTTATATTATTTTATTATTTATATTATTGTATTATTTATATTATTTATTATTTACATTATTATGATTTATGATTTACATTATTATTATTATTTATTATTGACATTATTTACATTATTTATTATTTCAATGTCAAAAAGTTGCATATTGTAGCTTTAACTTTATTTCCATGTCACTTATTGATTAACTTGATCCGTTGTAGTGATCAGATCACTGCTCTTGTCTCTCTACTGGTTGTTTCACACAGTAGAACTGAAAACAGATCGGGGGTCAGATTTCGATGAAAATTGTTAATTATTTTGGCCACTAAAATTATTCTTGGCAGCCAAAAAGTTTTTTTCAGAAATGTTTCGCCACTTCATCATCATCGAGCATCGAAGGGCCACGTCAGGGCGCTCTGCCAATCCAACGCGGCTCAGCCTCAGAGGAGCCCGCGCTTCCCTTTGTCTTTCCTGGACACCAGAGTGCCTCGCTCCCCGGTGACCCGCCATGCTTTAATTGAATAAGCCGATTAGAAAGAACTGAAATTTGGTGACCGAGGAGAAATTCACTCTTAACTAGCGGCTGACCTCGACCTGTAGCTGACCTTCAAACAGCGCAGGGTGAAGTTGTCCCTCGACTCTGACCTGGAGTCAGTTTCTGAAGATGGCAGAGAAATAGCTAATAGATATTATAGATATTGATGATTATGTACTATTGTGTTGTAAAAAAATCCCAACAGCGTCCATGTTTCTCCCCTGGTTTTTCCAAGCTGGAATTCTGAACTACCAGCGCGGAATTTCCGACTTCGACTGGAACGCGGCGTCACGCCTGATGTTTGTTGTAGGGATGAAAGCGACTTTGACTCGATGCCAAACTCAGCGAGGTCGAAGCCTCTGCTCGTTCAGCAGGAACGCTCACTGTCTTGTCGTCTTGGCACATTCTTCTCTTTCTTTTCTCTCTTTCTCCACCTGACTCGGCCCAAAGTTCTGGCTTTGTAGAGCGAAACTACAGACTCACTTTATTATAAGAGACAGAAGAGAAGAGGAAGAGGACTTTTGACTTCATCATCTAGTCTGCATGTAGATGTAAAACGCCTCGACAATCACAAGGATGTTCTTTATATCCTTTTATACAACGGTTCCCAACAGGTTCTCCAGAGCATCATTCATATAGAAAAGAAAAGAACAAGAGAACAAGAAAGATCAGTAACTGTGTCTTTGGTTTCCACAATAGCAACCAACAAAGCAGAGCTAGGCGTGGTTTGTGGGAATCATCAGCATGATTGGAAATTGGAACGTTTTCCAATTTTGAAAAAATCCACAAAATAGAGAAGTATTTTTCAACTTTCAATTAAAAGATATCAAGATGAAAAAGTTCAAAAATTGGCAAAACGTTATCTCATACAAAGCCTGTGACCTAATTAGATACTACATGATGGGAAAACTTTATTTTCTTTGGCAGAGACTGCAATTGGAACCACTTCTGTAGAATCACCCATATACCATATACACCAATCAGCCACAACATTAAAACCACTGACAGGTGAAGTGAATAACATTGATTATCTCGTTACAATGGCACCTGTCAAGGGGTGGGATATATCGGGAAGCAAGTGAACAGTCAGTTCTTGAAGTTGATGTGTTGGAAGCAGGAAAAATGGGCAAGTGTAAAGATCTGAGCGACTTTGACAAGGGCCAAATTGTGATGACTAGACGACGTCAGAGCATCTCCAAAACGGTCTTGTGGGATGTTCCTGGTATGCAGTGGTTAGTACCTACCAAAAGTGGTCCAAGGAAGGACAACCGGTGAACCGGCGACAGGGTCATGGGCGCCCAAGGCTCATTGATGCGCGTGGGGAGCGAAGGCTAGCTGTCTGGTCCGATCCCACAGAAGAGCTACTGTAGCACAAATTGCTGAACAAGTTAATGCTGCTATGATAGAAAGGTGTCAGAACACACAGTGCATCACAGCTTGCTGCGTATGGGGCTGCGTAGCTGCAGACCGGTCAGAGTGGACATGCTGAGCTCTGTCCACCACCGAAAGAACCTACAATGGCCACGTGAGCGTCAGAACTGGACCATGGAGCAATGGAAGAAGGTGGCCTGGTCTGATGAATCACGTTTTCTTTTACATCATGTGGACAGCCGGGTGCATGTGCGTCGTTTACCTGGAGAAGAGATGGTACCAGGATGCACTATGGGAAAAAGGCAAGCCGGCGGAGGCAGTGTGATGCTCTGGGCAATGTTCTGCTGGGAAACCTTGGGTCCTGCATTCATGTGGATGTTACTTTGACACGTACCACCTACCTAAACATGTTGCAGACCAAGTACACCTCTTCATGGCAACGGTATTCCCTGATGGCAGTGGCCTCTTTCAGCAGGATAATGCGCCCTGCCACACTGCAAACATTGTTCAGGAATGGTTTGAGCAACATGACAAAGAGTTCAAGGTGTTGACTTGGCCTCCAAATCCCCCAGATCTCAATCCGATCGAGCATCTGTGGGATGTGCTGGAAGAACAAGTCCGATCCATGGAGGCCCCACCTCGCAACCTACAGGACTTAAAGGATCTGCTGCTAACGTCTTGGTGCCAGAGACCACAGGACACCTTCAGAGGTCTTGTGGAGTCCATGCCTCGACGGGTCAGAGCTGGTTTGGTGACACGAGGGGACCTACACAATATTAGGCAGGTGGTTTAATGTTATGGCTGATCGGTGTATATTTCCAGTCTAATATCAGAAAATGTTTCATGATCTAAACCATCAACGGTAACCGTCAGGTTTTGGTGTCAGCCAATCAGAATCAAAGAGCAAGGGCTTCTTTCTAGACCGATGATCAACAATCATACAGGAGAAATCCATCAGAGGAGAGGAGAGAGACCAATTTCTCCACCGACAGGAGATAGACCAGAATGCAATGCAGTAGACAGGATAGACCAGAATGCAATGCAGCCACAAGACACGTTGTGTTTTGAGAAAGGAGCATGGCTGAGATCATGGACCGGCCCCGATGTTCACAAACTAGTTGGCTAGCTAGTTATATTTATATGTCCATACACCTACCTTTGATTGAAAGCAACAAGTTCACGCCCCTTCTCTGAGGGTTGTTGAAAGGCATTATGGGAAACTTAGGAAATCACTAAGTGAAGTAAATCACTCTCTTTCCCACTGCCACCACAAGTTCCACATTTATGTGATTGTGAGTTAGCTTCCCTGTAGCTTCGCTGTGCTGCCTGGCCTGGATGCTTTCTGGCTGGTACCCCCAGTACTCCGCTCTCCCTGGGTGTGCCAGCTCGGGTGGACGTGAACTCTGGGTAAACGCTGGGGCTGATTAGGCCATGTCCTGCTGCTGTCATTAGGACACAGTGGAGACACTCATCTTAATGGGGGAGACACATCGCAGCTAATTGCCTCAATTTGGATGAAGCCCCGGTGACAGCTCGCTGGTGAGGAAGGGCACACACAAGGTCAATTGTCCTGCGCCTGAATGCTAAACTCATTTCTGATGTGTTATGATTGACCGAGTAGACACTAATGAACAAGGAAGGGTCATTATTTCAGGGTTCAGGGAGTACCCAAACCGCGGCGGAGCACAAGAAGCCCGTTTTCTGCCTCGATGCACTGGGCTCGGCAGGCGAAATCATATCATTTCAACTTTCGTCATTCCAACGTCAGGCCTTGTCATTTGGAAAATGACCTGCGAAAAAGTGATCAGCAGGGTTTCTACTCTGTTTCTCCCTGTGAGGCGTTCAGAGAACAAACGAGAGAAAAGTACAAGACGAACTGACCAGGACCTGAAGACAGCAGAAGAACGACTAGGAGCAGAAGACGTCAAACCATGAGTCAGCTTGAGTCAGGAAAAAAAATCAAAATCAAGAGAGAATTTTATCATCTTAACCGATGCAATTACATTTAAAACATCTTAATAAATCTCCAAACTAAATTCACCTCTCAGTGTTTCTGCTCCTCTCCAGACAAATACTGTCTTTCAATTCAACCTGAACAGATTTGATGTTTTGAGTTGGAGAGAGTAGGAGGAGGCGGAGGAGGAGGAGGAAGAGGAGGAGGAAACGTAGGAGGAGGATGAGGTGAAAAACTAGAAGTAATAGTAGGAGGTGGCGTGGGAGGAAGAGGAGGAGGTGAAGAAGTAGTAGTAGCAGTAAGAGGAGGAAGAGGTGGAGAAAAAGTAGGAGGAGGATGAGGTGAAGGAGTAGAAGTAGTAGTAGGAGGTGGTGCGGGAGGAGGAGGAGGAGGTGTAGTAGGTGTAGGAGTAGTAGCAGGAGGTGGTGCGGGAGGAAGAGGAGGAGGAGGTGTAGTAGGTGTAGGAGTAGTAGCAGGAGGTGGTGTGGGAGGAGGAGGAGGTGTAGTAGGTATAGGAGTAGTAGTAGGAGGTGGTGCGGGAGGAGGAGGAGGTGTAGGAGTAGTAGCAGGAGGTGGTGTGGGAGGAGGAGGAGGTGTAGTAGGTGTAGGAGTAGTAGCAGGAGGTGGTGGTGTGGGAGGAGGAGGAGGTGTAGTAGGTGTAGGAGTAGTAGTAGGAGGTGGTGCGGGAGGAGGAGGAGGTGTAGGAGTAGTAGCAGGAGGTGGTGTGGGAGGAGGAGGAGGTGTAGTAGGTGTAGGAGTAGTAGTAGGAGGTGGTGCGAGAGGAGGAGGTGTAGTAGGTGTAGGAGTAGTAGCAGGAGGTGGTGTGGGAGGAGGAGGAGGTGTAGTAGGTGTAGGAGTAGTAGCAGGAGGTGGTGCCGGAGGAGGAGGAGGTGTAGTAGGTGTAGGAGTAGTAGCAGGAGGTGGTGTGGGAGGAGGAGGAGGTGTAGTAGGTGTAGGAGTAGTAGCAGGAGGTGGTGTGGGAGGAAGAGGAGGAGGAGGAGGAGGAGGAGGAGGTGAAGAGGCGTGTGGGAGCAGACGGGTGCGTGCCTCCATCCCAGACACACTGGAGACTGTTCAACAAAGCCGAACCGCCCGAGAGACGTCATGCAACAAGCAGACACTAATGACCTGCATCCACACGACCAGCACATCAGATCACATCAAACCTTATTCACAATTACCCACAGTGCTTTGCAAACATGGCTTAAACACGCCAGGGTCACGGATAGAAATGGAAACAGACAACAACGGGAGACGTAGCGCTTCAAAAATGTAAAAAACAATAAAACATTAAAAATCCTTTTTCCTGTCTACAGTTTATTAGCTGATATCCACTATTTAACACCTGAACACGACTCGTCAAAATAAAGGTTATTATTAACAATTAGCTTGGTTACTGACTTTTGTACACAAAATAAATTAACTTTATTTTGAAAAACTGGGTAATGATCAGGAAAGATCTATTTCTCCATGGGGATAAAAACTGTAGTGGAAGTCACTGAGATGTATTTACTGTTCAATATCTAAGAATCACAGATCATTAAATCCTCTAAAGATATCTGATAACTTCAATAACATCCAACAGTCAGATTCACTTTGATCATTTTGTCAGTCGGTTTTCAGTTTTCTCATTTTGGAAAGAAACTCTTCAACAATAAAACCCAGGAAACCTGTAAATAGTAAATAAAACCATTTCCCTTCATAATCAATTCAATCAAACATCAAACAAAAACATTGATACCTTGAAATAATGTTACAGAGGGAAGAACAGAGAAAAGAGAAAGGAAAGAAGAAAAGAAAAGAGGAGAAAGAGGAGAAAGAGGAGAAAGAAGAGGCTGTTTTGTTCCTCGCTGCCCTTTTCCACTCCAGAACACCACTGGTGGCACATTCAACCGCTGAAGCTGCTAGCCAATCGCCTTGCCCCGTTTGCCCTGTCACCCTGCATCATTGGGGTCAAAGGGCACTGCGCCTCCCAATTAATGAGCCAGTAAGCGCTCCAATACCCCCCCCCCCTCCGACTAACTCCCACAATTCAGCGAGACAGAAAACCTTGTTTTCAACGGCACCTGGACCCGAACCTTCCTCCTCCGCCCGTCTTGACTCCGGTCGCCGTCCGGCGGACCGACGGCCGCGACGCGTTTTCATAAAACACTAAGATCAGTTTTGTTAGACGAATCAGCGCCGGCGGCACATCGCGAGCTCCGTTCCCCTGGCGGTAACTGTTCACCCTTGTAATCAGATCATGCCTGCTGAGGGGTCAGGAACAAAGACATGCAAATTGTAATTAAATGTGCAGCGTTGGGACAGGACCCGTTTGATGGCGGGGCCTTTCGGGGCCTTTCGGGGCCTTTCGGGGCCCTTTCAGGCCCCTAATCGCTCCTGACAGCCCCTTCCAACAGATTCTGTGACAAACTTCTCGATTCCACTGAGGGGGATTTTTGAACTTTGCTTGCTCCTGCGGCCTTGGCTCCGGGTCTGTCAAACAATCCAAATCAATGACCCAATTGACCAGTGGTCCCCTTGTTGATAACCTCAATGAGCTCTATGTTGCCATTCATCGTGTCAGAGGGCCAAATGCCGACAGCATTTTATGGTAATTAAACATTTGTTTGGTTCCTAGCTTTGAATGCAAACACTGGGGGGGTCTGGGGGGGGCCCGGGGGCATCCGGAGAGCACGGGGCAGGACTGGGGCGATGCAGGTGCAGGGGATGGAGGGATGAATCGGAGAGGGGACTTTCCCACCAACATGGCCCCGCGCCACCGGGACTCATTAGGTCATCACAATAAGGAAGGTTTTATTAAAACTCTCATGAGTCGCTCAACAAACGACTCGGCTGACCTGATTGGTGGCCCTGTTATCTGACTCGGCTGACCTGATTGGTGGCCCTGTTATCTGAATATGCCTTTACAGAATGGAGCGTCTAATTGCATCTCGGCGCCGAGCGGCTCCTCTCCGTCCGGCCCGGCGCTGCTCGGTCTGAGAGGACTGAAAGGGGAGCTAAAGAGAACCGGCCTCCCTGGCGACCACTGACCCAATGGGAAACCCACTTATTACCCAGGGTTCAGTTCTTCCACAGGTGGGAGGCACCGTGTCACAGCCTCTAGTTACTCTGCTTCACAGTTGCTACATCTATTTCTAACTGAGTATTTCTTTTAAGCGAATCTTTGACCTCATGGGACCTGGAAAAAAAAGTTCTGATATTGCTTCAGTAGTAGGTGGGGTGTACCGAGTACTTTAGTTACTTGAGTTCAAACCCCGAAGGGGTAGAACCCTAATAACCGTAACCATGAAACTTGGCCCAATAACTGGAAATTATGTGCAAATGCTTCCCAAGAAACATGAGCCCAATCGGCCAGATGGTGGCGCTGTAATTAAGACCATTTTGACACACAAGTCCAGCTCAACATGTTCTACAAAAAAGCCTCAAGAACCACTAAAGTCCGCCTGACTAGATTTTCCATCATTTTGAATTTTTTTGAAAAACACATTTTTGACATCTCCTCCTAGACCGTAGGTCCGATTGCTACCAAATTGTCTGTGGATCATTATTGGACCGAGCTTAGCAAAAGTTGACTAAAGCTTGTTGATATCTTATTTAGTTTTCAAGATATTGACCAATGAACTTCAAAAAGGGGCGTGGCTCAGCACATAAATAGACCAAAGTCAACAACCATTGGGCCAATCTCACAAGTTTCATTGAAATCGTCCACTAGGGGGCGCTGCAAATGCAAAAAAATGGGCGTGGCATAACACAAATCAGACTATAAATCAGAAATTGTTTGTCCAATCATTACAAAAGTCGCAGGATATGTTTCATAACAATGTTGAACCACGTGTGTAAAATTATTTTGAAATCACTCAATAGGGGGCGCCACCAGTTCCAAACATGTGCATGGGCCTGGTGCAAATTTGGCCTTAACTCAATGACAGTTTGTCCAAACATCACCAAACTTGGTGGACATTTTTAATTAAGCTGTTGAAACATGTCCACAAAATGTTTTTGAAATTGACCAATAGGGGTGACGGCGTTGTCGATCAACGGTGTGGGCCTGGCGCAAATTGTGCCATGAATCAATGAGTTTGTCCAATCATCACAAAACTTGGTAGATATTTATGTTGAACTAAGTTTGTAAAATGATCTTAAAATTGGCCAATAGGGGGCGCCACAAATCTTTTCCATATGGGCTTACAATATAGTATTTTTCTGGGCCTAACCCTAACCGTAACCGCAAAAGGACTTGAACCCGCAAATTGCCGCTTGCGGCTATATTTCTACTTGAATAAGTACTTTCAAAATAAGAGCGTCAACTGAAAGCTCCTGTAAATGTAAAAACTTCCGTATCGTTTCCTCCCCCTGTGCGTCATTCTCCCATCCATCACAACGCACCAGGACTTTCAATTAATCCTCTTGTGTGTTTGCATTGGCAGATGGTGACACGTATGACACTGGGAAAACAGGGAAGGGGCACATGAATGACCAGGCGACCGGAGAGTATAAGGCATGCAAAACCCTTCCTGTCATAATAAAAGCACGGCAAAGCAGTGTGTGTGTGTGTGTGTGTGTGTGTGTGTGTGTGTGGACGGCTGTTCGTGTTGTGACTAGTAATTGGAATAACTTCAACCTGAACAGGAAGTTGACCGTCAAGTCGCAGGTTTGCATTATTAAAGGGAAGGTTGGATGAAACGCTGCTAAACTGATCATCAGATCCTTTAAAGTTCAGATTGGATGTTTATGTTTCGCTTCGCTATCAGCGCTGTGGTCACTTCCTCTGCATGAAGCTATCTTGATGTAGCGGCAACAAGAGGCTTCGGAGGTGAATCACAAACCCTCCAGAAACCATTTGAGAATTAAATGTGCAGAAAGAACATCTGAATCTACCAGAACCAGCTAGAACCAGTTGACTGTCTGAACCAGGTTGTTGTGGTGTGTCTGTAGATCATCCAGTAACGTTCTCAGTAAAAGTGATCAGTGTGATCAGGTAGATTTGTCTCCAAATGTAGGTTACTGTGACTCAGTAAACTGTCTTGTCTTTAGCCCTAGTCTCTACCCTGGACACCCGGCGGTCCTGGTATCCGGAGTCGACGGAGGCGAGCAAATGGCATTCAGCAGCTGAGTGATGAGTGGAGATGGAGGGGAGGAAGACAACGAAGGGAGAGCTGGAGGAGAGATGAAAGAGTGGAGGAGGAGGGAGGGGAGGAGGAGAGATGAGTGATCCAGTCATCCAGGGCTACCAGACGTCCCAGAGGACAGGAAACACCGTGTTGACCGACCGTCTGCATCCCCCCCCCTCCTCCTCCTCCTCCTCCTCCTCCTCCTCATCTGCCTTATCGGGTTTTTTCTTTGATTTCCACCCTCTTCCCTGCTGACCACGAGAGGTGCAGAGAGGAGCAGAGAGGAGCAGAGAGGAGCAGAGAGGTCCGAGTAGCTGCCTTCTACCATCCAGGGTGACAGGAGGTTCCTCCAGGTCCTGAAAGGGTTTTAATTGATATCATCTGAACTCAAATCAGCTTGTTAAAAGTTAAAAGGTCTTAAAAATTAAATTAAATTAAAGCATTTTCATTTTCACCTTTTTTCTTCTTCTATATTTCATTATTTCATTCTAACTGGCATCAAAAGGTTTTAAGTTGAGTCTGTTCTAGGGTGTTTTCCTGCAGCTCTCCTGCCCTGACCCCGGCCTCCCCCCCCCTGCTGTGTATCCCAGAGGCCCCCGGGGCACCAGGCTCCTTCCCCTCCAGCCCCACCTCCACAGGAAAGCCCCCAGACCGCCAAATACCTCCTCAACCCCCCCAACACACACCCCCACCCTCCACGCTCAGATGCCATGAGAGGCCCCTCATGGCTTCGCCTTACTTCCACCACAGGCCTCGGAAATACCTGAGACCCCAGAGTCGGGTCGCCGTTGGTCTGCCTTCCTCTGACGGCTCAAGCAGCAGCCAGATGATGGAGGAAGTGGCGGGTGATGTTGTTGGGTGATGTTCACATCTATTATAGGATGGAGCTCATCTCTGAAACCAACATGGACTGACAGGGAAGCTGAAGAGACGGGGAGGACGGAGTAACTCGGCGGGTAAATCCACCAAAGTTCCCGCTGATCACCAGACGTTTTATCTCTCGTATCTTTTAGTCCAATACATTAGAACATATTGAATCAATGCATCAACAGATGGAAATATCGGAAATCTACCAGAGAAGTTCACATGTACAAGATAACGCTTCATTTTTAACCCCCACGTAGCCTCATTTTAGCCTCGATGCTATAAACCATCTAGACTGAAAATAACAAAACATTTTTAAATCACGAACAGTGAACAGTAACAGGAAGCTAGCTCACTGAGATCACGCTGGTTTGTGATCTTTTTATCTCATCTGATTCTCCAAGGTCATCAGACCGTACATTAGTCTACTCGTCATCTATTAATCACATTTCTCCCATAATGCCCTTGTGCGGTGGCAAACCGACAACACACCGGACAAACACATTTTTCAAGGCAGACAAATTTTGGCACAACGGTGAGACAGAAGCTGCTGTGGCGCCGGTCTCAGGTGAGGCGGACTGAAGGTGCAATCGTGAACAAAAAAAGTGTGAAAAAAACTAAAAACATGGAGGCCGACGGAGGAACCGGCGGGTCTGCTGCTCTGCTTCATGACCACGTGGTGAAACCCTGATGGACGCCGTTCGTCCGGTTATCCAGACGAGAAGTGATGACAAGCAGAGAGGTGGGAGACTCAGGAGACGACAAGAATGTGACTCTTGGCCTCGACGAGGCAGGTCAGTGAGAAACGTTTCACTACCCAGAATCCCTCTGTGGTGATGTCAGTAAACGGTCTGTGATGCTTCATACCAAAGAAACCAAAGACCTACCGTTGGTGAGTCCAGCTTCCTCTTCTGGATTCACTCTTCAGTCTGGATCACTTCCTGTGTGGAGAAGATTTCCCACCAGTGACCAATCAGACACCAGGATTTAATTTGGACCAATAGGGTGAATCTACGGGACGGGGCGCTCCGCTCTGCTGCAGCATCACTTCCGTTAAAATTCTGCCTAGTGCAGCTTTAAATCTTTAATATCACAATACTCCATCTGTGGTGTCTTCATGAGGCGAGACACGTGAAGACAACGCCTCCTCCCAGTCAAACTCTAAACCTGACTGAACCTCCAGGACTGAAACGTTTCTACGCTCTTCTTCTTTGGATTCAAACTAGTTATTTTTACATCCCTTTGACTCAACAATAACATGACTGTCAGCCTGCCGAGGGACCGGAGGGCCATGCTCAGCTTTAGGTCAGTTATGGGTACATCCATCCCACCAGGTTGAGACTAGGATCAGGTCTGCAGCAGGTCTGGGAGATGAGAGTTTAACCTCTACAAGGTCATATTTGGTGGTCGTCAGACTCCCCCTAGTGGAACTGAATACACATTACACTACTTTAAAATAAGGAACAATTGGAATTTATTTATTCCCTAGTTGGGATCAATACAGAGCAGCTCGTCCTCTAGAGTCATTTCAACTGATCTCTCCCTGTTGATCATCTATCAAACACCTCAACAGGATCTAATCCAACCCTCCTTTCCAGCTCAGGCTCATATTTCTTCTTCTTGCCATTTCAACAGCGGTGACGATAAAACGAGCAAACAATGAAGATGGACTGACTGATCCATAAAGTACCAATTATGACATCACAATCACATCAAATCACATTCCTGATGCCATCAGGAGTAACATCATGGCCATTTCCCACCCAGCTAACCTTCCATTTCATCCAGTGATGTAAAATCTGACCTCCAGTCAGTAATACGGCATCACAACCGCCAACATGAACAGAAATAAATTATATTTTCAGAAAATAATTCATTTGTTGGTTTACCCTCCGCTGCATCCCTGGTCTCAACTCAACCTCTGGGAGGAAGTGCAACAGTAGAATAAGCTTTCATTTCTTCATCACCATTACAAGGAACAAGTGGCGAAGAGGTCAAAGGTCAAAGTGCCCTGACAGATGGAACAAGTACAGGTATTATTACTGTGTAGTGCTGAAGAAAGAAAATAAATCAAATAAGAGCTGAGGAGGTCTAAGTGTTGTTCATGCTGCACAGCAGTGTCTTCAACTTCCTGTCTGGGTGTCAGGAAGATGCTCGAGTTTAAACTTGAATTTGTCTTTAAGAAAGAAGCAGGACAGACGAAGCGGCTTGTTGAGATATTTATTTACACATTGAACTAACTAGTGGCGTTATACGAAAGAGGGAGTCTTTTTACAGTTTATTTACAGAACCTGTAAGGCTTTATGAAAACTGTACACTGAAATTGGACAAAACAATAAAACAGTATAAAATACAAGTGACAGCTGACAGCTTAAATAAAAGGAGAACGAGGAGCAACGGGGAACAGAACGGTCCGGTTCTGACGTTTAAACCTGAAACACAAATGGAAGAAATGCTGCGTTAATCCTCGGTGATCCGGTGATCCGGTACGACGCCTCGTCTCTCTCAACCAGGATCTCATGCCTCTTCATCATCAGAGTTGTTGGGACAGGAGTGAACGCTCAGCAACACCGTCCTCTTCAAGCATTTCTCTTCATTTTCAACACGTCTGGGACTACAGTTACTTTCAACACTACAATATTGAAGTTTCAGTTTGTTTGCAGATTGTTTTTTCAATTTAATTGTTCAATAATGTTTTTCATGCCAATTCTTCATCAGTCTGGTTTTAGTGGAGACTTTTAATGTCCATGATGGTCTCAATGTTTCAGAGAAGAAGTGAAGAGTCGAGGATGAAATCGTGTCTGATCAGTGTGGATGAAACTTCTCTTCGTGTTGGAAAGTCAAACTGGACCCACAGACGTGTTGAAAACCACACGAGGAGTTTTGATTTAAAAAGTGAACGTCACATTTCTGTCAGATTAAAAACCATCAGATTGAACTGGAGCTGTTCGTCTAATAGACCACTAATGTAACTGCATCTCCACCTCACGGAGTAAAGGAAACCGAACATCAATAGAATCACTTTTTCCCGCTAACATAATTATTACAATATTTATTTTATTTCATTATTTCATTATTGTTTTAGTTTCTCCATTCACAAATTTGAAGAGGATGAATATGTATGGAGGAGGTTATTGATCATCATTTACCTGTTAATGTAATAAATAAAGTTATTACATTAATATTTATTGTAAAATGTGTCACATTAACAGGATTATGAGCCGCTAACAGCTGTAACAGGTTCCTTATTGATTAGTGGACCTGCAACACACACCAGCCCATGTTCAGGAGGGGGTTGGGTTACTGAGGTACGTAGTCCGTCAGCATCACACGTTTCCAACAGGAGGCAGGATGTGCTCCTCCTAACTCAACACACGGACGTCACACGAGGAAAAGTGACACATTCTGATAGCAACTCGTCTTTAAAGGTGAAGACTTTTACTGCCCCGCAGCGTAAAAATGATCAGAATATCTGCTGAGATTTCAAGTCTGTCGTCATCTGATTTCCCTCTCGGTGTGTTGAGTCAGGGAGAAGTCCATCCTGCTGTACTTCAGTTAATGGAACAAAAGATGCTAAGAAACCTCCACGCGCCGTCTTTTACTTGACATTAACTAAAACCTTTTATTGAGAGAACTGACAAAGCTTCAGTCTCCAGCTCTGCTCGGTTCCCGTCCTGGAGACCCGTCCTGGTTTCTTGGTGTTCCTGGTTTAACGAGGACTTCCTGTTTTAACGATATAAGGCGATGAAGCAACTCAGCGAGCCAAGTAGCACTTGGACCCGCAAAACAACAAATGCAGTGGATTTTGTGAACATGGGCGACTGTGTGTTCATACAATCGTGGATACGTACAATAGACAAGCCCCGCCCCAACGCAACACTGACGCCAACGGATTTGTCAACTTTGGTCAACGTTGACCTGCAGAGAGGTTTGTTACTGTACAGTTACAAACACATGGAGTCTGTTGGAGTGACGCAGAAAAACGCAACCTGGAGGACGGGAAAAGACCCTCCATCAACCACCTTCCTCTATACGTTCATCTAAACCTCTCTCTGATCTCTGGACCTCAACAGTGATCAACCTCTACCAGGTCATGAAGCTTCTCCATGTGCTGCTCTCAACACCCGGTGTCAGGTAGGTCACCGAAAAAAGAAAAGAGCGCCACCTACAGGAACTCAAACTCCATCAACAGAAAATCCAAGGAGGAAGACGTCACAGTACTGGACACACTGTTTGATTGACAGGTGATCTCTGGGGAGAGCAGTGAGGAACACCACAGTGAGGAACACCACAGTGAGGAACACCACAGTGAAGAACACCACAGTGAGGAACACCACAGTGAGGAACACCACAGTGAGGAACACCACAGTGAAGAACACCACAGTGAGGAACACCACAGAGGAACACCACAGTGAGGAACACCACAGTGAAGAACACCACAGTGAAGAACACCACAGTGAGGAACACCACAGTGAGGAACACCACAGTGAAGAACACCACAGTGAGGAACACCACAGTGAGGAACACCACAGTGAAGAACACCACAGTGAAGAACACCACAGTGAGGAACACCACAGTGAAGAACACCACAGTGAGGAACACCACAGTGAAGAACACCACAGTGAGGAACACCACAGTGAGGAACACCACAGTGAAGAACACCACAGTGAGGAACACCACAGTGAAGAACACCACAGTGAGGAACACCACAGTGAGGAACACCACAGTGAAGAACACCACAGTGAAGAACACCACAGTGAAGAACACCACAGTGAGGAACACCACAGTGAGGAACACCACAGTGAGGCTGAGAGACGAAGATGCTAGAAGAGAATCTTGTTTCTATCTCCTCTCCTTCCTCTCCGGTGAGTTTTCTGCCTCAACAGCTAACAGGACCAAAGACGAGCTGCAGTCAGACGTACGTTGAGTTAACACCGAGATGATACGAGTCCAACCTCTCAGTGGCTGCTTGGTCCACACATATGCTGGTGTGTGTGTGTGTGTAGGGAAGTCTGCATCAGTAGTGTGAGTATTATACGTGTGTGATACTGTAGCATGAGCGTGCACGTGCAAGAGTGTGCACGTGTGTAGTGTGTATGTGTGTGTGGACATGGAGAGGTAGGGATGACACGGAGATCCAGCTGACATATAAAGTGTATGCAAACCGACGGAGTGCGAGCAAAGATGGCGGCAACGTGAAGCGCTGAGCGGGCCTGAAGACCGACGAGGGCAAACGAACGCAGAGATTTAAAAAACGCAGACGTAAAAAACAACCGGCGGATGTCGACCAGGACCGGGAGGAGGACTCGGTCTTCGCTGCTGCCGTCGTTGATTTAAAGGGCAATAAAATGACCATCTACTGATAGGACCGCTGATCAATACCAATAACTTAGCGATTGCTTTGCCAGCTGAGACTCCTGCAGGAGGAGACAAGTGCACTTCCTACTGGTCGCCAATAGGGGGCGACGGAGGTCGTAGGTGACGTAATGCCCCTTTGATTTAGTTTGAAGACGACTTCTGTAGTTTGAAGAAGTTTGCACGTCTCTTCGGAGTTGGATGGATAAAGTGCTGTAAGAAGAAAAGGCTGCGGTGATCCTCCTCCGTCCACCGTTCCAGTCAGACACATCCTCCAGGTTCACTCAACGTCAAAGTGTTTCCTGGTGGTTTTCATGCATCAGCCTGAACATAAAGGCACGTACAGACCCGTCACCCGACAGCTGACACCGTCTTCCTTTAGCGCCTCTTCGTCTCCACATGACACACAATCACGAATCACCAGCAGGAAAAAAGCCTCAAATTCATTCACTGTCAACCACAAAACCTCTAAAAATCTGTCTGGTAAAATACTGAAAGTGACTTTATGAACCGAGCGGATGAAAAAGTTTCATTTGAGCCCAAGACGGAAATGAAACTCTTGAGCCCAAAAGGTCAAAACGCCTCCTCGGCCTACAGCGGACCGTGGAGTACTTCACTTTCTCTAAAAAAACATCAAAATCACCCGACAACTTGGTAAGTACTTCATGAATAAATGCTTCTTTGATTCAAAGTTTTAGTTATTAGTCTCCTCAGGATTGATTAGGATTATTGATCACCGATCACACGGATTCCTTGGTAATGATTAGCAACACTGTACAAGATGGCAGACAGATCTAGGGCCCCGAGGGGACACAGGATCTACGTCCCCAGGCTTTAGTCCCGTCCATGGTTTTGTATTTGGGATCCACTACCACACAAACGTCTCGTCTATATATGGTTACAGATAAGGACCTATCAGGGAGGTTGAGGAAGGCCAGCTCGTTAAATACCGGTGTGTTAGCTTCAGCCATGCTAGCAGAGTCCCACTGAGGTTCGATCCAGGGGTTGGCACAAGCTGGGAACGCAAAAACCAACATGGCGAGCTCAAAACCACGAGGATCTGCTACATTAATGATCAAACTACAGGTCCGCTTCTAAACTTTTAGAAAAACGTTAGCACCGTAAATTAGGACAGGAGTCTTCCAGAACCATACCGGACTCGATGGGACAGCGGTCTTAAAACCTTCTGAAGTCTAAGACATACATCTGAGTGATTTAGTCTCACCATGAAAACATACTAGAACTGTTGTCATGTGGACCCACCAGAACCTGGACCCAATCCCAACCTGGGAAGGGGGGGGGGGGGGGGTGGTTACCACCAGCCAAACGCTGTCCGTTTTGATGCTGAGTCAGTGTAGTTTACCCTCCCAACACCTCACCTGGAAGTCTTATTGTATTATTGTACTCTAGTTGGCTGGTAAAACGGTGGAAGGGGCTAGTAAACATCCAGGCCCTTTTCCAAAAGTTCATCTGTCTGGTGAAATACTGGAAATGCTTTCCTGTCTGGTCCCGACTCACATTTGATGAAACACTGGGGCAACTTCGTCCTCCTCCGCCAAGCTGGAAGAACAGGTTAACAGCTGGTCTGGGACAAGCAGTCTCAGTACCGGGGGCCGAGGCGCCTTTGACATCAGCTTCCACCTTCACGGCTGGCTTGTGTTCTTCACAGCTAGCCTTTGATGTTAGCTTCAACACAGACATGGTTAGCTAGCGTTACCCTCAGTTCATGGGTAGCTAGCATTAGCCTCAACCTTCATGGCTAGTCTTTGACGTTAGTTTGAAGCAAGATGGTGTTAGCTTCCAGGATAGGTAGCGTTAGCTTCTCAAAGCTGGGCTGTGGTTTTTGTCCATCTCTTTATTTCCATCCTTCATCAACGCAGAAAAAACCTGATGGGAAAAGAGAAAGACGAACGTTAGAGTCATTGCACCTCATTCCATATAAGGTATGGAACATCTGCACTAAAAGACTAGAAACCACGTCAATGACTTGTTTCAATTTAATAACACAGTGAAGTAAAGTAAAGTATATCTAGCTATCACAGACTGTACTGCTCAGTCAATTTTATGCTGCGTTCCAGAGATGTCGGAAAGTGGGACATTCCGACTTCTACTAGGAAAAATGCAATGGAACGACCCTTCAAGTCAGAAATCCAAGTCGGAAACTCACATGGCGGCGTACAGTGTAAACACTACACAGCATCACAGCATCACTTTTAACTTGTTTATCATCGGCATAATACACTATAAGTTGATTTCAGCACCGCATGACTTCAAACCTGTCAACACATCTGCGTTGTTTTTCTGAGCTGGATCACTGGAACATAGAGAGATCATGATGACAACCAACCAGCTGACTTTCTGACTCCAGTGATTCAGAATAGAAACACAGTCGAGTACACTGCTCTGCTCTACTGTAGCATACTCTACTCTACCCTAGAAACTCAGGATGTCCATGTGAAGTCCTGACCTGCGCCCAGCGTCCGTTCCTGCTGACCATGTGTGTGTTGGCCATGGCGGTGAAGAGGGCGTGTGCCGGCAGGTCCTCCGGCAGGCGGGTGAGGAACTGGGCGATGTGGATGAAGTCCATCTGGAGCAGGACGTCCTCGTACAGACGCAGGATGCCCAGACCCGTCCGGAACAAACTCTCCTCCCCGTCCCGGCAGAAGACGTCCCACACCCGGCATGCGACGTCCAGGGGGAGAGACTTACTGTACAGCGTGAAGATCCTGGACGAAGAGCCAAAAATACACTTACAGTATATATGTGACATATGGATATGTCAAATAAATTGGTGGATGCTGAAAAGCTGACTTATAAGAAACAAGATGTCTGTGGGGTCATGGCGTCATGTAGTTCTCAGGGGGATTTACCAGTAATCCAAGATGGCGTGGAGTAAGTAACTGCTGACTTAAAGGAAAAAACGACCTTAAAACAGCTGTTGGTTATGTGGTATCTGAGTGATACTATAATGCCTTTGGTCTCCTGGTATCTGAGTGATACTATAATGACTTTGGTCTCCTGGTATCTGAGTGATACTATAATGACTTTGGTCTCCTGGTATCTGAGTGATACTATAATGACTTTGGTCTCCTGGTATCAGTGATACTATAATGACTTTGGTCTCCTGGTATCTGAGTGATACTATAATGACTTTGGTCTCCTGGTATCTGAGTGATACTATAATGACCTTGGTCTCCTGGTATCTGAGTAATACTATAATGCCTTTGGTCTCCTGGTATCTGAGTGATACTATAATGACTTTGGTCTCCTGGTATCTGAGTAATACTATAATGCCTTTGGTCTCCTGGTATCTGAGTGATACTATAATGACTTTGGTCTCCTGGTATCTGAGTGATACTATAATGACTTTGGTCTCCTGGTATCTGAGTGATACTATAATGCCTTTGGTCTCCTGGTATCTGAGTGATACTATAATGACTTTGGTCTCCTGGTATCTGAGTGATACTATAATGACTTTGGTCTCCTGGTATCTGAGTGATACTATAATGCCTTTGGTCTCCTGGTATCTGAGTGATACTATAATGCCTTTGGTCTCCTGGTATCTGAGTGATACTATAATGCCTTTGGTCTCCTGGTATCTGAGTGATACTATAATGACTTTGGTCTCCTGGTATCTGAGTGATACTATAATGCCTTTGGTCTCCTGGTATCTGAGTGATACTATAATGCCTTTGGTCTCCTGGTATCTGAGTGATACTATAATGCCTTTGGTCTCCTTTGGTCTGAACTACAAACAGCATCTCCATCATTCTCACCAGTCGATGAGATAGAGGTCAGGGGTCAAGCTGCTGGTCTGGAAGTGGCTGAAGAGACGAGGCAGGTTCTCCTCAAAGAAGATCTCAAAGGCTGCAAAGTACTTCAACATCTGACAGGGGGGGAGGGAGGGGGAGGGCGGAGGGGGAGAGGGAGGGAGAGAGAGAGCGAGAGACCATTAGTCAGAAAGTCACAAATTAATTTTCAAATTAATTAAGTGGCAGTGTGTGTGTGTGTGTGTGTGTACCAGTTCGTGGTCCACTCTGAAGAAGGCCATCTGACAGGGTTTATTGAGCAGGTTGGCGAAGGTGATGAAGGCGTCGGCCTCCTCCAGATTCAGGATCAGCACAGCAGCGATGAACGACATGCCTTGGACCTGAGACACAGCAAACCCAGACCCCAGGTCAGCCCATGGACAACTACTACCACTGTGTGTGTGTGTGTGTGTGTGTGTGTGTGTGTGTGTGTGTGTGTGTGTGTGTGTGTGTGTGACTCACATAGCCAATGTCCGGTCTGTAGCAGGTATAAGCCCCCAGTACACTGTGGAGGAGGTCATGGTAGGGACCACCCTGCAGAGAGGATGGAGAGAAGGAATGAAGGAGGGAGGGAGAGAGATAAATAAAGAGGTAGAGGGAGAAGGAAGGAGGGATAGCAGGATAGAGGGTGAGAGTATAAGAGACAAAATAGAGAGAGGAAGAGAAGGAAAGGGAGGACGGATTGATAGAAACAGTAAGAAAGGAGAGGAATAGTGATGGAGTGATTATGGAGGGAAGGAAGGAATAGAGAGAAAGATGAAACACATCCTCTCTCTCTCTCTCTCTGCTGAAACACATCCTCTCTCTCTCTCTCTCTCTCTCTACTGAAACATCCTCTCTCTCTCTCTCAACTGAAACACATCCTCTCTCTCTCTCTCTACTGAAACACATCCTCTCTCTCTCTACTGAAACACATCCTCTCTCTCTCTCTCTCTCTACTGAAACACATCCTCTCTCTCTCTCTCTCTCTGCTGAAACACATCCTCTCTCTCTCTCTCTACTGAAACACATCCTCTCTCTCTCTACTGAAACATCCTCTCTCTCTCTACTGAAACACATCCTCTCTCTCTCTACTGAAACACATCCTCTCTCTCTACTGAAACACATCCCCTCTCTCTCTCTACTGAAACACATCCTCTCTCTCTCAACTGAAACACATCCTCTCTCTCTACTGAAACACATCCTCTCTTTACTGAAACACATCCTCTCTCTCTCTCTACTGAAACACATCCTCTCTCTACTGAAACACATCCTCTCTCTCTCTCTCTACTGAAACACATCCTCTCTCTCTCTCTACTGAAACACATCCTCTCTCTCTCTCTCTCTCTTTACTGAAACACATCCTCTCTCTCTCTCTCTCTCAACTGAAACACATCCTCTCTCTCTCTCTACTGAAACACATCCTCTCTCTCTCTCTCTACTGAAACACATCCTCTCTCTCTCTCTACTGAAACACATCCTCTCTCTCTCTCTCTTTACTGAAACACATCCCCTCTCTCTCTCTCTACTGAAACACATCCTCTCTCTCTCAACTGAAACACATCCTCTCTACTGAAACATCCTCTCTCTCTACTGAAACACATCCTCTTTACTGAAACACATCCTCTCTCTCTCTCTCAACTGAAACACATCCTCTCTCTCTCTCTCTACTGAAACACATCCTCTCTCTCTCTACTGAAACACATCCTCTCTCTCTCTCTCTCTCTCTACTGAAACACATCCTCTCTCTCTCTCTCTCTCTACTGAAACACATCCTCTCTCTCTCTCTCTCTACTGAAACACATCCTCTCTCTCTCTACTGAAACACATCCTCTCTCTCTCTCTCTGCTGAAACACATCCTACCTTCTGGAAGATGAAGAGCGAAGGGAAGGTTCTGGAAATGTCCAGTTTGATCAGGTCCAGGCTGGACTCTCTGTCGGCCAGAGACGCTCCGCAGTCTGACGGCAACACACAGAAGAGATGTTTAACAGGACATTTTACCCAGAATTCACCTCAATTTTACTTTGGGAGTGAATTTATTTTTAACCTTTATTTATCGGGGGAAGGTTGACGGAGCACAATGAAACAGACTGAAACGGATTGAAACGTTGAAACGTTGAAACGAGTCAATGTTGGTTCAGTTGACGGTTAATATATTGAACCTTTATATGAACGAAGGTTAAATAAAGTCAGAGTCAGGATCTCGATGGAGTGAAGTGTGTTACTACTAACATGTGTTCAGTATATTGTGACTTGGTTAAAGTATATGATCAGAAATGTTTTTGGGGGTACATTGTTGGATTTCCTAGTTTACATCCCCTCATACGGTAAGTGGAGAATCACTTCAGACATGAACTGTCATGTCAGGAAGTGATTGATTCAGCAGCGATGTGATTTGCTGCAGGTTTTACTGTCTGGTCGAATCCTCGTACCGCTCTCGCTGTCGTTGACCGAACTGGTTTCACTGTAACTCCTCCACTTCTCCTTGGCTCTGGACAGGAAGATCTCATACAGCTCTGCAGGACGACACAGTAGGAGGTCAAATACAAAGATGAGATGAGATGAAAGATGAAGCTCTAAAGCTTCAGGTTTATAAATACTGATCAATGAAGATTATAAAACACCACGGAGCTTCAACAGAAAGAATGAAATGAAAAAAGAAACAGAAGAGCAGCGAAGACCAAGACACGGCAGTGTGTGTGTGTGTGTGTGTGTGTGTGTGTGTGTGTGTGTGTGTGTGTGTACCTGGGGTGATGTTGAGCTCGTTGCCGATGGCCAGGCTCCACACTCTTCCTCTGACGCTGGGAGGAAGACCCTGCCACCAGAGGTCCCTGACACGCCGCGTTCCCTTCCTACACACACACACACACACACACACACACACACACACACACACACACACACACACACACACACACACACACACACACACACACACGGTTACCAAGGTCACCAGTAGAGAGGTTTAACTTGATGATTAACCTGAATGAATGTGTTGCAGTGGTGACATCATGAGCTCTCTCTCTCTCACACACACACACACACACACACACACACACACACACAGACAGACAGACAGACAGACAGACAGACAGACAGACAGACAGACAGACAGACTTACACGCCGTCCCAGTGCGGCAGGATGTCGTTGTTCCAGATGACCATGGCGTGGGAGATACTCTCCTCCTGTCTGTGTCTCTCCTTCATCTGACGCTTCTTCTTCTGGGCTTCCTTCAACTCTGAGAGAGAGAGAGAGAGAGAGAGAGAGAGAGAGAGAGAGAGAGAGAGAGAGAGAATTATTTAGCTAACACTATTATCCAGGGTGACTTACAATGACATTAGTGTAACTGTGTGTGTGTGTGTGTGTGTGTGTGTGTGTGTGTGTGTGTGTGTGTGAGAGTGTGAGTGTGTGTGTGTGTGTGCGCTACCTCTCCTCTTGGCTCCTGCCACCATCTCTTCATACTCCAGTTTGTGTCTGTGCGTCTCCTCCAGGCATTTGGCCGGCAGGTTCCTGCCAGAGAGAAAACAGTTCAGAGACTCCGCCCCCTCTCTTGTTGCTAGGAGACCACTGACAACCTGTCTGAAGCACTCTGCTTTTATTACACAGGAACACACAACAGCGTATCCTTTCCATTGAGTATAAGGACAAGGTCTTTTTTGTTACAGTACTGATGCATTATGGGAGATATGTGGAAGAGGGTTCCCCCTGGACCAGATCAGAGAGACTCACGCTGGCCTGTCCTCCAGGATGAGGGCTGTGGTGGACAGGGGCTCGAACTCCAGGTTCCTCCTCCTCCCTGCAGCCAGGGGGCGCTGTGGGCACGAAGACACCCCTGAGCCAATCACCTGCTCCTCCTGCAGAGAGAGAAAAGAGGATTGTTGAACTCTGAACGTTGTAGAGCGAACATGAAGAAGTTGACATGACAGTCCAGTACACCGTAAGCCTTAACGTATGAGACCAAATACACTCATGATAACTTCCTGCAGACCGAGACCACCACACCAACCCAGGCTGTGAACCGAGACCACCACACCAACCCAGGCTGTGAACCGAGACCACCACACCAACCCAGGCTGTGAACCGAGACCACCACACCAACCCAGGCTGTGAACCGAGACCACCACACCAACCCAGGCTGTGAACCGAGACCACCACACCAACCCAGGCTGTGAACCGAGACCACCACACCAACCCAGGCTGTGAACCGAGACCACCACACCAACCCAGGCTGTGAATCTTGCCAAAAAATTTAAAAATGGTGGAGGAGAAGAAAAAGTGGAAGCCCCTAGAAACAGACGAAGATGAACCCTGACATCATCCAGCTTACTGCACCTCTACTGAACAAAGACACCAAACACTGATTCAAAACTACTTTACTGCAAAAGTCATTTCCAAACTAGTCCAGCAGGATGTCTGGAGTGACCACAAGGTGTCGCCAACCCAATTCACCTTGAACACAACACACACACACACACACACACACACACACACACACACACACACCTGTTCTGAGTCAGGCTTATTTACAAGCCAGATGTCACTAGTCTAGTTCTGCACTGCACATCTACCCAGTCCTAGACAGGATACTAACAATGGACCGGTTATACTGAACCACACACACACACACACACACACACACACACACACACACACACACACACACACTTCATTAACTTCAGGTCAGAAGGAAGGGTTAGTGGGAGTCAGAGCTGTGAGGAGAGAATCACTGAATGAGCCTCATTCTGTATTGTGTGTGTGTGTGTGTGTGTGTGTGTGTGTGTGTGTGTGTACTTGCACACGTGCTTTCTAAGCTACCAAGTGTGTGTGTGCGTTTACACAATAAACAGTTCATTCACAGATCAGGACAGCTGTGGGTCAACAAGACAAGCCTTTCATAAACTGAGTTCTCAACGCCGCCAGCAGAGGGAGACATCACGCCAAAGCTCCTTTACTACAGCGAGGTTCGTCTCCACTCCGTCACCCCACTGTGGATTTAAAGCTGCAAAATTGAGTAGCTCATGACAACAGGAAGAGGGCGCTGTTCTTCCAGCGCTAACGGAGCTAAAGATAAAGAGTTTCTGGAGACGGCAGATGGAGGAAGGAGAGAAAGGAAGATGGAGAAATCACTTCAACATGTTGATCCTCTTCAGGAGAGACAAAGACGCCAGGGAGGGGGAGGGGGGACAGGAAGCAACGGGGCTGATGGGAAATGTAGTCTTAATGTGGAGAAACACTAGTAACAATACCACTGGTGAGATAGAGGACTACCAGTCGTCTCCATGGTCTCACTGGTTTACAGTCATCAGACCAGGTAGAACCAGTGATGCGACTATGAGATATTGATGGTTAAAAATGAGACACCTTCCTATTATTAATAATTGTAGCATATTGTAACATTACAATTTCCAATCATCAGGATCAATAATCCCGATCAGAACATCAAGCAGAAGAATCTGGACGATCATTTAGCCATAATTGTGCAACCCTCATCTTCCTTAAGCCCTTCATCACCACCTCCTCCTCCTCCTCCTCCTCCTCCTCCTCCTCCTCCTGAGGCCAAACATCCCAGCCCACATCTGGCCAGCTCCTTTCCTGGTGAATCATCCATCTAACTCGGGAGGTTAGTTCGTCGTTAGCAATATCACATCACCACACACACACACACACACACACACACACACACACACACACACACACACACACACACACAGGCTAACAGTATTAGCCTCTGCAGCATCACTACAATACTATCAGGATAGGAAACTGTGTGTGTGTGTGTGTGTGTGTGTGTGTGTGTGCAGAGAACCAACCTGCTGTGTGGAGGAGGGGGGGTCTTGAGTTGCATCGCTCTCCCTGGCTGCTGCCTTGCCAAATAAGCGCCACCCCGGTGCATTATGGGATAGCGCCTTGGGCTCTTTGGATTTCCTAGAAAACAGGCTCCTGGAAGAAGAGAGAGAGGATGTTGTCATCGTTACTCGTCTACTTAGTAACTCATGTTGAACCACGGCAACAACGCTGCAGATCGACTTGACTTGATGAAGAGCAGCAGAGAGGAAAGATCTGATGGGATCTACTCTAATGGGATCTACTCTAATGGGATCTCTGGAGAGGAAGAGGAGACCGGTTTGTCCACTCCAGGAACGCTCCAGGATCTCAGTACTATTGGTACTGAGTTCCAGGAACGTCAACCTTTCCCAACAGGGGAACCGGTCCTGAGCTGGAACCGGTCCTGAGGTGGAGCCGGTCCTGAGCTGGAACCGGTCCTGAGCTGGAACCGGTCCAGAGCTGGAGCCGGTCCTGAGGTGGAGCCGGTCCTGATGCTGTAGAAGCTTTGAAGACTAATAATGGTGATTAATAACTGAATAATTTATTAGAGATCACGTTCTCTAATACAGTAACTGGGTTATGTGGCAGCAGGTTTTAGTTTAACTGATGCTGCAGAAATATCTGCCGACTAGACGGTTTCCAGAGGAACTAGAGGAGGAACAAGGAGGAACAAGGAGGAACAAGGAGGAAGTCAAGTAGCGTGAGGAGGAATCCTATTTGCTTGGCTGTCTACTGTGTGTGTGTGTGTGTGTGTGTGTGTGTGTGTGTGTGTGTGTGTGTGTGTGTGTGCAGCGTGGGCGTGATGGATAGACAGTTGAGAAACCTCTGGGTCCTGTTCTCCAGTCGATGCCTCCTGACGTCTTGGTTAATAATCAATACTGTTCTTAGTCTTAATATAATGATTCATTATATGATTTATAGAATATGAGTTATTGTCTGGTGTCAAAATTAATGATAAAAAGCAAATACTGAATAGAATCTGTCAAAATGAGATCTAGTGAGTATTATGGAGTTTTCTACTTTATATCAACGTGTTAATAAACATGGTTAGATAACAAGAGAACATGAGATCTAGAACGTCTTTTAATCTCATCCTGACGTTTCTCTCTTATTCTCTCTTCCTGTTTTGAACAATAATAACCAGCAGCCACGTCTCTCAGACGGTACGTGTTTCCTCAATAACCTCCTCCTGCACCTCCTCTAACGCCTCCTGCACCTCCTCTAACACCTCCTGCATCTCCTCCACTAATGCCTCCTCTAACACCTCCTGCACCTCCTCCACTAATGCCTCCTCTAACACCTCCTGCACCTCCTCCACTAATGCCTCCTCTAACACCTCCTGCATCTCCTCCACTAATGCCTCCTCTAACACCTCCTGCATCTCCTCCACTAATGCCTCCTCTAACACCTCCTGCACCTCCTCCACTAATGCCTCCTCTAACACCTCCTGCACCTCCTCCTCTAACACCTCCTGCACCTCCTCCTCTAACGCCTCCTGCACCTCCTCCTCTAACGCCTCCTGCACCTCCTCTAGGTTTCATGTCCATGTGTAAAAAGCTTGTGCACACAGGTTAGCAACTCCATTAGTGCCACTGTAAACACTGAGTAAATACGGCTCTGACCCCTGACCCCTGACCTCTGACCCCTGACCCCTCCAGTCAAACACATACATGAAGGTGCATCTCAGTGGGATGTGCAACATGAGGGTGACACGCTGCTGACACAGTAGACAGCTCTGTTGAGATGCTACAGGCTGTCTATTCATCCTGGGATGTCTCTAGTCTCTGTTCTCTAGCCTCTGTTCTCTAGTCTCTGTTCTCTAGCCTCTGTTCTCTAGCCTCTGGTCTCTGTTCTCTAGCCTCTGGTCTCTGTTCTCTAGTCTCTGTTCTCTGGCCTCTGTTCTCTGGTCTCTGGTCTCTAGCCTCTGTTCTCTAGCCTCTGTTCTCTGGCCTCTGTTCTCTAGCCTCTGTTCTCTGGCCTCTGTTCTCTAGCCTCTGTTCTCTAGCCTCTGTTCTCTGGCCTCTGTTCTCTGGCCTCTGTTCTCTAGCCTCTGTTCTCTGGCCTCTGTTCTCTAGCCTCTGTTCTCTGGCCTCTGTTCTCTAGCCTCTGTTCTCTGGCCTCTGTTCTCTAGTCTCTGTTCTTCCTCTTAACATGCACCCAGCTGGTCCTCAGATCAGAAACAGCCTTGTTGACCTGTAGCTACATACTGAACACACTCTGTTGGTTACTGGAGGAGGAAGTGACAGATGCAATAGAACAGATGTCATGATGGGGGGGGGGGGGGGGGGGGGGGGGGGGGGGGGGATGTGTAAATAATTACTGATGGGATTAAACTCCCGAGGCGGTGTGTAGGGTAACGGGGGAGGGGGACTCGGTGAGGCTGCACCAACCCGCTACGAAGCAGGGCAGCAGGGTGTCCTAGTGGTTAGAGAAACCGCCCTGCAACCGGAGGGTCACAGGTTTGAACCCCGTGGTCGTCAGCGTGTCTCTCTGCAGCACCGCTACGGTTCCAGGTCTGATTCCCACGACGCTCCAATGACTTTCAAGGTCTTTATTAGTGGAATTCAAGGACTCAAAAGGTGCAGCAGTCCCGTTCTCTCGTCTGTCTGGGTTTCCTCTGCTGAGCGCCACGTCCAGACCAGACGGAGGTTTAAACCCCGAAACCCACGGCAACCCCGACATCACTGACGAGAGGAAACGCTTCAGCATCAAAAGGAGGAAGAAACTACCCGTCTGCCTACAACTGCATTTTAGTCGGCTGGACTGTTTCTACCACTCCACCCTTCCTTGTATTTGTCTTCCTGGTGTTCTGTCAGCGGTCTGATGCTTCTTCTACTGTACTACTTGATGATGTGGGAGTTGAATCTTTCTCTACTGTTGCAGTCGCTCTGAGAAACCCTCGGGGGGCAGCTTTAATACGCCCCCCCTGCAGCTTCTGACGGTTGAACAAACAACCTCCCCGTTATTAGTCGGCCGTTCTGCCTCCAGCGCCTCTTTGATCTCGACTTCCCCACCAACCTGCTCTGCTGTGAGAGTCTCCTGGTGTCGGATTAGCAAAAACCCTGAACCAGCAAGAACAGAGGAACAGACTAGAGGGGGAGTCGAGGTGGAGGAGGGTAGCGTCAGCGGCTGCTATGCATCCCATAATTCTTTGCATTTCATGTCCATGCAAATGGGACATTACATCGAAGGGGGCGTGGCTACGAGTAGTGATGAGGGCTATCACCTCTTCGGTTCGATTCCCGCCTGGGTTCGCTTTCTGTGTGGAGTGTGCATGTTCTCCCCGTGCTCACATGGGGTCCTCTTTCACAATAAGAGCCCCAATTGAAAAACATGCAGGAAGATCGCCATCTCCGGTCCAGTCCCTGACCACGACGTGGACTTAAGACCTGGAGCTGTTGGTCCCCGGGCGCCGACGTAGGGGGCTGCCCACGGCTCCTGGCTTCCCCCGTAAAGAAGGATGGGTTACATGCAGAGGACTAATTTCCTCCCTGCATGCTGTGTGTGTGTGTGTGTGTGTGTGTGTGTGTGTGTGTTTGGCGGCCACCACTTCCTGCATGCTGTGTGTGTGTGTCATCATGTGGATTAATAGTGTTTTCCTTCTCCTCCTCCTCTTCAGTACATAGCGAACCCTCTGCCAAGGAAAACCTCTTTTGTTGTTGTGCCAGGGAGGAAGAGCCGGTAACAATACCATCATGTTGTTGACACTCCTTCAACGTGGCAGCATGAACACTGAACCTGACGTGGAAAATATGAAATCTCAACATCCTTCAAGTGGGATTTTCTAAATGTCACTACGCTCTGCTGGTCTCACCAAGGTCCTCCACGGCGGTGATACTACCCCTCCTTGTTGCCGGATCCCCTCCCTCTGCAGAGTTCACCCAGAACACAGACAGCAGCCCGACATATGTTGTCTTCTTCATGGCTGACAGGCCGACCGTCACAACAACACACAGCTGTATCATGACGGCACCGCGGAGGGTTAAGCTGAGGCTGAACCACCAGGAATAGAAACGAGTGGAGTGGATGTGGGCTAAACCCTCGGGAAACAGACTGAGTCAGAGCTCAGTGAGCCCTGCTGCATCACTCCCTCTGTAACTGGGGCACGATCACATGCAGGCTGCTCGCTAGCTGCAGGCCTGCGGCGAACTGAAACAGATACGTGTCTAATGGGGAATTTGGCGAACATCGCCCAGCATCTTTCTCCATCTCTCTGATCACAGAAACAGACACCATATATGGAACTTGCCCAAAACCTCTCTCTCGGCATCCTTTACTCTCTGACTCAGTCTGCAACTACAGACAGGCTGAAGGCCGCCGTGTACAGAAACTACTTTCAGCAGGTTTGTGAGGACAAAGGGACACGTTTACGGAAACAAAACAAAGTGCTGCATTGGCTTTGGGCTCCGCCGAGTCCGCGGGCCCGCTGGCTGAACCAGTTGAATTCTTCACACTTCGCCCCCGCCGGTCTGAAATATCACCTGACTGGTCGTGTTGCCTTGTGATAGCGAGTCTCTATTTCCTTCTAGCGTTGCCTTTGTTTACCTCTCTGTTAACATGCTGCAGTCAACTGGTTTCAAGTGAATGGTTTGTTGGAAGATATCTGATATGATGATCAAATATCATAAAGTTCATCATCATGTCAGATTCCCTCCAAGCATTTATCTGTCATCAAAACCACTGATGGTGGTTTTTGTTACCACTACTACTAGTTTCCTTCTCCGTCTTCACGAGCACCTCGCTGCCGTGGAGAGTAAATAAACAGACCACATGAAGCCGCAGCCGGCGTTCACATCCGACTGTGTTTCTATTTTAGAGTTTCAACTATCAGAAAGTTTCAGTATTCATTGAATGAGAAATTCCCCATTCTTGCTAACAATCGCTCTCTAAAATCAGACCGTTCAAACCGGGGAAGCGGTGGCGTGGTAGAAAAAAAACACTGGCCACAATCACAAAAAGCCAAGAGCTGGTGTGCATGTGGCGTACAAATGATTCATATTTCACAAACCAAAAGGCAGGTCAGCTGATGTCTGATGAAATGCACAGTTGAGGGGACGCATTCAAGGGTGGGAATTACCAGCGCCCACCACCAGCCAACTGTTGGTCCATGTTGTGGTCAGTCTACTCAACCAGCTGCTTTGCCAGGTAACCAACCATCGTTTGGAGGCTCTATTCTAAAAACCCAGTGCTGGTAAAAGGTGAAAGTTAGTTTTCTGCTCTTGTAGTGGAAAATAAACCCACTAGGACTCTTAGGTTGACATGATGCATGGTGGCTGTTTGGTTTATGAGGTCCCATCCACAACCAACACTTAACATCACCACCTCTGTGTGTGTGTGTGTGTGTGTGTGTGTGTGTGTGTGTGTGTGTGTGTGTGTGTGTGTGTGTGTCCATTTCGTTGCAGATATTTTACCTGGTGAAGAAATCAGCGATGCCGAACCTCTTTGGCATCAGCTTGGGGTCCGAGTCGGTCTGCCCGGTCAGGTCTGGGAGTTTGTCCGGGGCACTCTGTCTGCGACCCGCTTCCAAGGCGTTCCGGAAGTCCTCCTCGTATATGTCGTCTCCAAAATAAAAGCCTTCATCCTCGTCAGGAGACAAGGGGGTGGCATCGCAGCTGAGAGAAACTGCGATGTTTGGGTTAGTCCTCAAACTCTGCGGCCTAGCGGGCAAACTGAAGTCACTGAATCCCGCCTCGTCCTCTGTGGGGCTGGGCGGGCTGTCACGGGTGAGGTGGGAAAAGGTTGACGGCGAGGGGAGTTTGGCACTTGGTCCCGGGGTGGGAGAGCCCTTGGCCGGGCACGACGCCTCGGGGGCGGAAGGAGCGAGGAAGTGAGGGAGTTCAGCCGCAGCTGGTGCATCCTCCCCCGGGCACCCTGAGGCCAACCCCCCGCTGTCGTCGCTTTGGCTTCTCGCGCATAAACCCAACTCGGGTCCGTTTTCGTGTTTCGCGTCCCGGTCGAAATGAAGGTCGTTTTTGTTTTCAGGGGAATAATCCGTCTCGTGGCGGTCACGTGCCGCTCTGGTGTTGTTTAAGATGTATAAACCACCGTTGGCTACTTTCACTTCCTCGCGATCCACGTCGCAAAAACCGAATCTCTGGCCCGACGACTGGCCGGACAACACCGCTGACGGTCTGCAGTAAGAGATGTCCACATCAGGGCCACCGTACCCCGGCCTGTCAACGTCCCCGTTGGGCATTTTCACATCTGAAACCGAGAAAGCCGCAGTGCAAGTGTAGTTCCGCTGGTGCTTTCCCGTGCATGGCAGCTGACCAAGGGGGGAGGGGGTCCGGATGTGGTCGGTGACTGAGCCGCCACACCTCGCGTCTTCTCCCGGTAGAACGTCGTCGGAATCCGGGGTTTCCTCGCCGCTTTCCCCCGCACGGTGCAGTCCTATCTGTCGCTCCGTCTCCGCTGAAACCCGATCCCTGAGCACAGCTGGGCAGGAAACGTCTGTGGTCCCGGTGAGCCCTCCTCCTCCACCTCCTCCACCTCCTCCTTCTCCATGGTGCAACCCGACCATGATCCGCTCCTCCTCACCGGGTGACTCAGTGAATCCGTTCAGGCCGCTGTGGTCGCCGCAGACCTCTGAAAGCGCACAGCTGTCTGTCAGGCGGCCGGGGATCCACTTGTCTGCCGCAACCAGATCCAACACGATCTCCTTCCCGTACTCCGGGGCTGCCGGTGGCGGTTGTCCCAAAGCGTCTCTGTTTACATTCCTGCCATTGCTGGTCACATAAATAAGCCCCTTCCCTGCCTCTTGACCCCCGCTGACACCGGCAGGTACGCCGCGGTCTTTAAGTGCGATGTAAGATTTATGACCCGCTCCTTCTTCGTTTTCGTTCACGTCGACGGGAAACGAGCCTCCGTTCTCCTCCGGCGTTTCCATAACCATTCAGTCCGCCAAGCGAGCCTCAGCCCCGGGCATAAAATCCTGCAGTGAATCCTGCGCGGTCGGCCGAGCTCCCCAGCAGCAGGTTGTGTTGTTCTTAGAGGAAGGGGCTACCATTTTAGCCGGGGAGACTTCCACGTTACCTGACGTTCGCCGGATATTCCCCGTCCATCTCTGGTGTCTAAAATAATTCGTCTTTCCGACCGTTTCCTCTGAGAATCAACCCGCCGCCCGACAGATTAAATACACCCCTCAGCGTTAGCTGGCTGCAGCGGCACTCCAACCATAGCTCAGCGCCATCTTGAAAATGCCCCAACAATGACGTCATGTGTTCCCCCAACTCAGTCAGCTCTGATTTGATTGGGTGATCGGTTAGGGTGACATCTGGCGGCCACACTGCGAAATTGCATCAAGGTTGAATTTAACTGACTCCTGACCCTGTTAACCCCATATAATAATATCACAATAATATCACAATATTATTACAATAATAATAATATAATGATAAGAATAAGAATGATAATAATAATAACGATGGTAATAATAATAATAATAATAATAATAAAGAATATACTTTATTCAATTCCTGTAAGGAAATGTTGTCTTCAGCTTCCCCCTAAAAATATAGTGGTAAATAAAAAGGCAGGTAAACTATGGCCTCCAGCTGGTGATCATAATAAGGTATATATAAATAAAATGTAGTCTCCTTATCCACTAGGCCACCCTGCCCCCCCGATCATCCAATACTGAGGTCCCAACATTTCCTGTTACAGCCCACAATACATTACAATACATTAAAATATGGTCAAATTGTACCCAAATGCCTGCAACGCATGTAAATACTGGCTAGTGTCTCGGTGTGTCTCCATAAGCATAATAATACACGTGTGTACATATATATACACATTATATAGTCATTTGATAGTATATGTACTACAAAATGAGGGTATAAAAATAGACAGCTCAAGCTCAACTTTTCATACTGTGTTCATTTGTGACATTTTGACTTTAACAGAGTTTCTGGTTCTGTAAGAAGGCACAGAAGGCAGAAAGGTCGTGACAGGTCATCATCTGCTGCTGTTATGAGAAAATCCTTGTGACTCGACATTTTCAAATCAACGTCTACTTCAGTTTTATTTGGTCCTTTATGTGTTGAGTATGATCCCATAACTCATTCAAAACAAACAAACTTTAAAAATAAATGAGTCAGTCTGTTTTCTTGTTCCCTGAAAAGCTGGTATTTGGGAGATACAAGGTTTTCATCAAACTGCAGCGATTGTCTTACACACACACACACACACACACACACACACTTAACATAACATACAGAATAAAAATAACAAAAATAATCCATTGTAAATGAGTGGGCCTGTCAATCAAAATAACACTTCCTCTTGGTTCGTCACGAGGAGGATAAACAAGGAGGGGACAGTGATGTCACAGCATACAGAAACATCGTACAACCGCCGTCTTCTACTGGTTCCACTGGGAGCTCTACCGCTCACAACTAGGGATGAAGAGCTTTGATGAAGGGAAACCTAGGGTTTCGAACCAGCGACATTCCAGTCACAAGCCTGTTTCTCTGAACTCCAGGCGACTGCTGCTGGAACATCTGACCAGTACATAAAAACTCTGGATCTGTGAAATGTGCAGTAAGTTTAAGAGCTGGGTTTGGTCCTGGTATACCACCCCAAGATTAAGGCTAAAATAATAAGTTATTATTTAATAGTTATTATTTAATAATAGTTATTTCACAAGATATTGAGATCATGATTGTTCGCTTCAACGATTCGAGGAACAAATTGTCTGCACTTTCGGCCTCATGGATATTTTAAACTACAGCCGACGTTCTAAATGAAAGTTTTGTTATAGTTATTAACTGTGGAAACTCAGTTAAACAGGATTAGTTGTGTTTCCTGTGACATCACCGTCTCCTCCTTCTCAACTCTTCCTCTGCTGGGAGGCTGCACAAAGACGTCTGGATGTTGGACCTGCTGCAGAGCCAGCAGGTACGAGGACGTCCTGGCAGCTCAGCTACGGTGCAGCTCATGTAGTTGCAGCGTTACAGGTTTAATCCCGTTCATGACATTCTGCTGCGTTCCATTAAAAGTTGGAAGTTCAGAAATTCCCGACTGGCAGCTCGTAATTACAACCACAGTGTGTCCCGTGATCAAACCAGGGCAGAAACATGGACACCCACAAGGTTTTCTTTACCCAACATAAAATACTGCTTCCTACAGCTAATGTTACATCAATGACACGTGGAGTTAGCTAGCTAGCGTTACATTTCATAGTCATGCAAAACTGAAAATGCAACATAACTGTATTTTGCAGATTATAAACGTGTTAAAAGTAAAGCTGTTTAGCGTGTAGCCGTTCCAGTGGATGTTTCCTAGTAGGAAGCTGGAATCTCCCACTTCCCGACATCTCTGGAACGCAGCATTAGTGACATTTTCCTTCATAATACAGGAACACCATGAAAACACTAATCGGAAATTAAATGAAGGCAGCATTTCGATTGTTCTTCTATCAAATCAAACATAGAAGGAACTCGTTCGACATGAGTAGCGTAGCAGCATTCACTGTTTACGAAGACGGCATCCCCCCACCGGCCCACAGCGTACGCAACGCCCCCTCCCCATTGATGACGTTGTCCTGGTGGAACACAGTCCAGCCTCGACACCAACTTCCCTTTCCAGTTTGAAAAGTTCACAGTTCATAGATGTGACCGTGGTATTTGGTCCTCCTGGTTAAAGGGACAGTTCACCATTTTGAGGCAGAAGTTCCAGGTCCAGACAGTTTAGTGAACGGGGTATGGACAGTCTGCCTCACCCAGTCTGTCTGTCTGTCTGTCTGTCTGTCTGTCTGCTTGTCTGTCTCCATCCCATCACCATGAGCTGCTCTGGTGTCGAAGACGAGGCTGCTGGCTTCATTTGTGGTTCGATTTCAACGGGGCCTCGGTGTACAAGTGAACCTGGGTACAAAAACACAAACAAGACATGATGAATACTTCCTAGAAGAAATCTGTCTTGGTGACGCTGAATGTTGTGACTGGATGTTTTTCCTGTGATTAGATCGGATTTGCTTTTCTTAAAAAACAGTTTTTAAGAAGCCACAAGTAGAAGTCAGAGTCAGAGGAGGAACAGCTTCCCCTCGAGTCAGAGGAGGAACAGCTTTCTCTCGAGTCAGAGGAGGAACAGCTTCCTCTCGAGTCAGAGGAGGAACAGCTTTCTCTCGAGTCAGAGGAGGAACAGCTTCCCCTCGAGTCAGAGGAGGAACAGCTTCCCCTCGAGTCAGAGGAGGAACAGCTTTCTCTCGAGTCAGAGGAGGAACAGCTTCCCCTCGAGTCAGAGGAGGAACAGCTTCCCCTCGAGTGCTTTGATCAGAATACTTCAGTGAAATTACAATCACGTATTAAACCACCAAGTCGTCACCTCTCATGAGGATCTGGGAGCTTTGATGTGACGCCATAAAAGCATTTGCAATATCTGATTTCAGCCTGTTGGTCTCTTTGTATTGTTATAGCTTGCAAGGTACATGGTACGAGTATTTTGAGAAGTACTGTATACATACATACATAGTGTTAGTTTACCATCCTGCTATAGGAACACCAGGTTATCTTTATATATCTCTGAAAGGTGTGATCCCACTTCCAGTTGGTTTTCTTTGGTCTGAACACAGTTGAAAAGTTGATTTTATTTAGGTTCACTGTCCAATACAACATCTGTGTTACCTTGCTCTCCAGCACTCTGCTGTATCAGGTCTATCTAACGGTCTAGTGCTGTGTTACCTTGCTCTCCAGGACCCTGCTGTATCAGGTCTATCTAACGGTCTAGTGCTGTTACCTTGCTCTCCAGCACTCTGCTGTATCAGGTCTATCTAACGGTCTAGTGCTGTGTTACCTTGCTCTCCAGGACCCTGCTGTATCAGGTCTATCTAACGGTCTAGTGCTGTTACCTTGCTCTCCAGGACCCTGCTGTATCAGGTCTATCTAACGGTCTAGTGCTGTTACCTTGCTCTCCAGGACCCTGCTGTATCAGGTCTATCTAACGGTCTAGTGCTGTGTTACCTTGCTCTCCAGGACCCTGCTGTATCAGGTCTATCTAACAGTCTAGTGCTGTGTTACCTTGCTCTCCAGGACCCTGCTGTATCAGGTCTATCTAACGGTCTAGTGCTGTTACCTTGCTCTCCAGGACCCTGCTGTATCAGGTCTATCTAACGGTCTAGTGCTGTTACCTTGCTCTCCAGGACCCTGCTGTATCAGGTCTATCTAACGGTCTAGTGCTGTGTTACCTTGCTCTCCAGCACCCTGCTGTGAGCCGGGCTGCTGAGCTCCTCCAGGGTTTCTGCTCCAGGTCTGTTGAGGGTTTCAGGCAGCAGGAGGCCCACAAAGCCTGCAGTCAACCCACTCAGACAGAACACTGTGAAGGGCATGGAGGTGTGGAAAGCACGCTACACACACACACACACACACACACACACACACACACACACACACACACACACACACACACACACACACACACACACACACACACACACACACACACACACACACACACACACACACACACACACACACACACACACACACACACACACACACACACACACACACACACACGTCAGAAAGTGTTTCTTTGCAGCCCTGACTGATTAACTTGAAAAGCTGGTTCTAGGTTTTCTGTTTCACCTTTTCTAGAGCGAATTTACACATCTGCCTTTTGTAAGGATACCCCCCCCCCCCCCCCACACACACACACACACACACACACACTTACCATGGAGGGAACAAAAGGGGCTAGGATTCCTCCAACTCTGCAGGACATGGAACACACTCCCAACCCAGCGTTCCTGAAACAAAGTCAATTCTCAGACTCCATCAAACATCTGTAAAAGCCAAGACAGTGTTCTGACTCTAGGTCAGTTTCAGGGGATGTGCGCGGTGTAGACGATGTACCTGATAACGGTTGGGTAGAGCTCAGACGTGTAGACGTAGACGATGTTGAACGCGGCGCTGACCAGCAGCTTTCCCAGCAGCGCTAAAGACGTGGTGCTCAGCAACGCCCCTGCAGGCAGGAGAGCAGCGTTCACACACACAACACCAGGATGCAGCAGGTTTCATCTTATTACTTACATCAGATACACTCTAAATAAAAGAAGGTTTCAGGTGATGTAATGCGCCCTCTGGTGGCCATGTTGGAGGTCCACAGTTCTTGGCAACAACAGTAAGAGTGGATCACATCTCCAGTTTGGTTTTTTTCATGGAAAAGTTGACTTAGTATCTGGTTGGTTCAGGTTCACACTGACCAATCACAAGCCAACCAGAAGTCCCATGACTCCCCAGCAGCTGGTTACTACAGATATCCACAAGTTAATTCGTATTTAAGACTCTCAGGAAATGTCACCATATATAAAATACATTTAAGGCCTTCATTTTGGATAATTCAGTTTAAAACATTGTGAGACTTTAAGGACGCCTCTGACCCTTGACCTCCTTGCTAATGTTGATCAAGAATTTAAGCTTTTTCTATCGTCACTTTCTAAGCACCAGCTAAAGTCTTCAAAGTAAAACGTCGATGTCGAGGATGAGGCAGGTTGAAGGAGTTTCAGCTTTGAGGCAGCTGAGACTTGGATGACGCCATAAGGGGGTGTCAATGAAGACCATGAAGGCGGTCCCCGTGGTTTATACACCTCAGTTTCTAAATGGATGAGAAACATAAAAGGTCACCGACGGCGTCTCACCTGGATTTTCGGGGACGAACATGGTGCAGAAACAGGCAGCGCCAGCCAGACACAGGAAAGCAGCCAGACTCTTTCTTCTCCCGGCCCTGTAAGGACGCACAACATCCAAAGCTCCTTACAGTACCATCGGTGTATTTATAGTATTGGATGCTAGTCAGGGTATCTACAGATATCAGAACGACTCTTTAACCCTTTTAATGCCACCTGGAAATGAATTTAAGAGCAATTTACAGAAACAAAATAAAGAAACAAAAACCTGTAAAACTACACTATAAATGGGCAGAATACAAAAAAGGACACCAGAGACCTGTCATCACATGATGAAATAAATAATAAAATAAATAATAAAATATCCTTTTTGAGGGAAATTAAATGTAGATCATTTATTTTAAGACATTTCAGACTTTTTAAGGACCTGCAGATACACCAGTTAATGCCATTGAGCTACATACCACGATCAGATCACTGAACTAGACAGAGTGTATCATGGTGTGTGTGTGTGTGTGTGTGTGTGTGTGTGTGTGTGTGTCTCACCAGTGTTTGTTAATAAAGTAGATACAGAGTGGGTAGGCAGGGAGCTCCACCAGGCCGTACATGGCTACGTTGAGGTAGCGGCTACCAGACGTCTGGCTGGCCCCCAGCGTCAGACCGTAGTACACCAGGCTGCATGCATACCTGGAACACATGCACACAATCACATGCACGCACGCACACACACACACACACAGCAGGGAAGTGAACACAATAGAATAGAACTGAATAGAATACAACTTTATTGTCTTTGGTCTCACCTCAGACACAATAAAACATGAATACACCAACACTAGGAAACACACAGGCAGCAGCAGTCAGCTACGGTCCGCTGGTCCAGCCGTCTTAACCATCCTGGCTGATCCCAGTAAAGCAAAATAGCAGATAATAGTGGAAAAGTAGAAAAACTAGAAAAGCTGCTTGTGTTGGCAGTATGAAGTAGTCTGACTGTAGTATTGTCAAGTTGAAGAAGTTGAAGTAGTAGTTGGAAGTAGTAGAAGTAACAGTACTAGCAACAGTTGTATTTGTATTAGTAATTGTATTAGTAGTACTAGTACAAGTAATAATAATAGTAATAGTAAGAGTGGTACTAGTGATAGCAGTACTAGTAATAGTAGTAGTAATGGTAGTACTAGTAATACTAGTAGTAGTTTTACACATTCCCAAGTCTGCGTCTTTAACCTGCCACTGCTCTACACAACCATGCTTCCTTGTTCTGTTCTTCTTCTGTGGTGGCGAATCACAGCAGTACTCACCAGACATACATGAGCACCATGGTCCTCAGGCGGAGGACTGGATGGGTCACCAGCTGCAGGATGCCTGCGCCCCCGTTGTCTTGGTTACCGGCCTTGGCGGCGCCGACGCGACGCAGCCTCAGGTTGGTCACGGCGTTGCCGTTCCTCAACGCTATGTAGCGAAGAACCTGCAGTCAACACAATACAGAGGTCATCACCACCAGAGGAGGAGGTTACCGTGGCAACAGAGACGATTTAACTTCAATATATAGTTACTAAGTTGTTTTTAAAGGTTTGATCTACGTTCACCTCCTCAGCCTGATCTGTCCGACCCCGAGAGTACAGCCAACGAGGAGACTCTGGTAGGTTACTAGAGGAGAGGAGAGGAGACAAGGAGGGGAGAGGAGAGAGGAAACAAAGAGGGGAGAGGAGAGGAGAGGAGAGGAGAGGAGAGAGGAAACAAGGAGAGGAGAGGAGAGGAGAGGAGAGGAAACAAGGAGGGGAGAGGAGAGGAGAGGAAACAAGGAGGGGAGAGGAGAGAGGAAACAAGGAGAGGAGAGGAGAGGAGAGGAGAGGAGAGGAAACAAGGAGGGGAGAGGAGAGAGGAAACAAGGAGGGGAGAGGAGAGAGGAAACAAAGAGGGGAGAGGAGAGGAGAGGAAACAAAGAGGGGAGAGGAGAGGAGAGGAGAGGAGAGGAGAGGAGAGAGGAAACAAGGAGGGGAGAGGAGAGAGGAAACAAGGAGGGGAGAGGAGAGAGGAAACAAAGAGGGGAGAGGAGAGGAGAAACAAAGAGGGGAGAGGAGAGGAGAGGAGAGGAGAGGAAACAAGGAGGGGAGAGGAGAGAGGAAACAAGGAGGGGAGAGGAGAGAGGAAACAAGGAGAGGAGAGGAGAGAGGAAACAAGGAGGGGAGAGGAGAGAGGAAACAAGGAGAGGAGAGGAGAGGAGAGGAGAGGAAACAAGGAGGGGAGAGGAGAGGAGAAGAGAGGAGAGTAAAAGACATTACTTCCTGCATCATTCCTCCCACTGTGTTAGTTAGTAGTAGTAGTAGTAGTAGTAGTAGTAGTAGTAGTACTGAGTGTCTCTGAGGTTCGTACTCACACACAGAGCAGGAAGAAGAGGACGCCAGGTGAGTTGGCGGCGGTGGCCAGGTCCCTCCACGGCCGGATGCAGTAGCCCAGGGCGGCAAACAGGGCGATGCCAATTGCAAAGGCCATGTTGGTCAACGTCCCTGGAAAACACACACACACACACACACACACACACACACACACACACACACACACACACACACACACACACACACACACACACACACACACACACACACACACACACACACACACACACACACACACACACACACACACACACACACACACACACAGCACACGACAGGGACAGGAAGCAGCACAGGGGGTTATGGGAAATGTAGTCTTAATGTGGAGAAACACCGAGGCGGTCTCAGTTCCTGACAGTAATAACACCAAGGTAGCTCTATTCCAGTGATGATGACGAAGGAGAGGGAGGGAGGCGCCGTCCTGTCCCGGTGTCTCTTACCCGTCAGGGCCCAGTAGGATTTGCCCACGTACTCCTGGGTGAGGACGAAGCAGACCAGGCCGATGCCGCCGTTCATCAGCCCCACCAGGAGGCGGGACAGGGCGAACACCTCGTAGCTGGGCGCCAAGGCCGTGGCGTAGCCGAACACCACCTCAAAAAACAGACCTGGGAGGGAGGGAGGGAGAAATGGGGGAGAATGTTAAAAGAGGGAAGTTGAGAGATAAGAGACTGGGCTGGACGCTTTCTGTTCTCCTCACCTATCAGGAAGACGGGCCTCCTGCCGATCTTGTCGGAGAGCGGTCCGAAGAAGATGTTCCCGACTAGAACCCCGGCGAAGAACAGCGACCCGGCCAGGCTGACCTTGTAGGCCTGCTGCTTGATCAGGAACCACTGAGGAGCAGACAGACAGGAGAGTCCTGCTGAAACCACTTGAAGGAGCAGTCAGTGAGGCTATCACTGATAGGCTTGATAGGGTTATTGATCAGTACCAATGACTTATCAATTACTTGGTCAGCTGCTGAGTTTTCTGCTTTTCAAAACTTTCCTGTTGTGGAACAAAAACTCCACCAGGGTTTCTGTTTGGTCCAACTGTGGTGGTATGAAGCGAGACGTCACCTCCAAACCAGTTATCAAGGAAACATGACTCAGAACATCGACTCACTGCATGTAAGACCAACACCTCTCTACTTTTATTCAGTACACATGATATTATTTTGCAAGTACTTTCATCATGGTGAGTAATGACAAAGTAAATGTCAAAGTAGTAGTATTATTCAGTATGTAGCGTGGAGCGTTACCTCCTCACTAGATGTTTCTGTTCTGCTCTATTCAACTAGCTGACTCATCTCTATTGTGAAAATGCAACTTTATTGTTTTTGTCAAATACAGGCCACCGTAGCTCAAGGGGTGGGGTCGTGCCACAGACTTGTGTAGGAGGAGATAACTTCCTTCCTACTGGTGGCCACTAGAGGTCGATAGAGGTCACAGGTTAAAGCAGATGTGGCGGCAGGCGCTCCCACCTCGGTCACGATGGAGTCCACGTCCTCGGTGAAGGTGACGTGCTGGAGGAGCTCCTGGTGGCTGGACAGGCTGCTGTACTTCTGGTCCACCTGGTACGTGGGGACAGCGCCAACCAGGATGATCAGCATGGACTGACAGGCCATATACACCTGGAACACATCCCATAATACTCTGATGACCAATACATCTACTGGTAGTAACACTAACGCTAGTACTGATACTACTACTAGTTAAACTACTAGTACAACTACTACTGATACTACTACTAGTTAAACTACTAGTATAAATACTACTACTGTTACAACTACTACTGATACTAGTAGTACTAGTTAAACTACTAGTACAACTAGTACTGATACTACTAGCAATAAGCTTAGAAATGAGGAAACAGAAGAGACATCTACTGTGTTACATCCCAAACTGGATATCCAAGCTGAAACCAGTTCCCACTGGACTGGATCCCAGGGCGGGACAGGTTCTACAACCCCTGTTAGCCGTATGTAAAGGAGGGTACACAAAGACACAGTAAAATAAACCCAATGAAACTGTCTCACTGAGCTAATGTTGACATTGGGTTAGCAAACCTCCATATGGTAGGTAACCAAGGCACTAACCGGGAGATCAGTTGATATCACTAGCAGACATGTGTTTGGGTACTGACAGATACGAGCTGTCAAAAGGTCCATCACTTCAGTCAACAGACATGCAGGGTTAATAACTAGCTAGCTAGCTAGCTAGCTCGGTTGGGATTAGCCCCTTATGGAGAGACAGCTGTCGACCCAGAACTGTCAGTTTAACGTCGCCTTGCTCGTCAGTAAAACACGTACGTGGTGGGACACACCTTCAACAAGTTACGAATCACTAGTTTATTCTGGTTAACTCTGTATACAGATGATCCAAGAAGCATCACTTAACATCTCAACTTTCTTCGCTGGAAGGAGATGGTGTGGTAAAAGAGGCGACCCATTCAATAACTTGAGCTTCTATTGAACCGAGTGCTGCTCGGTGTGTTGTGTGTTGCCGAATCGAACGGTGGCTCGTACCGATTCGTGAAGGTGTTCGCTCGTGCCTTTTCATGTGTGTGTGTGTCTGTCGATAAGAGAGGCAATTTTAAACTGGCAGATTTTCAAACGGACCTTGGCGTGACGTTCTCTCCCATACAGAGAACGGCGCGTGACTGGGACAAGATTAGCTACAATGTTAGAGCAGGCATTAGCAAAACGTCAAAGTAGCTGTAGGTTGACGTTAAAGTTGGATACGATAGTCAAACCCCCCCGGTAGAGCCGCCAGAGCCTCCAGAGCCTCCAGAGCCTCCAGAGCCTTCAGAGCCACGTAACGCTACTACATATGTTAGTTGTCACGTTACTGGGACTCGGACCTGGTCTCCCTGTTGCCCCCGAACAAGACAATGTTTAACTCGTCTGACCTGTAACAGCACCAGGGAGGCCACCGCCCGCTTCTGATACGGTCCAAACTCGCCAACAACTTGATAAGCCTCCTCCAGATCCATGCCAAGCGGGAGAGATGGACAGCTCTCTGGCTTAGCGTCACCAAACAGGAAATGACGACACGAAATGCTGAAATCACCGTTTCTTCCGTGTTTGCTTTGCCGCTGCCTTCAGGTGCTGACGGGAAGAACGGTAATTCAAAAACTATGTCAACGACACATCAAAGTGTACGCCACAAGATTTAAAATATAAACAATTTCCGCCCAAAGCTTCCATGCACTAAAAAAATGTATTTACGACTTCATGAGTACATTCAGAAGAAGAACATTACAAGGAGCAGCTAAAAACAGTAATAACCAAACGCTGGTGAAAAGTCAACCTTAATCGCAGTTCTCATTTCTATTTTTTTTTTTTAAATCAAGCTAGTTAAAACAGGCAATGGTTTAAGTTAAAACAGTCTCTGTGCCCGATAGCCTGATGTCAATTATGATCCGCTGATGAATCAAATTAAAACAAATTTGTAGTCAACTTTCTGTTGTACAAATGATCTTCCCTCCAGGGCAGCAAGGGCTGGATCAAATCGTGGCAGTGGCAGCTAGCAGTGGCACTTCCGGTGGCAGCTGACCTGCCACGGTAGGTGCCGCTGTTTATATGGCACATATTCTTTTATTTTATTATTTCTTCATTTGATTTTTTATTTCATTATTCTTTATTTATTATCTGCCACCTTAGGTGCCGCTGTTTGTGGCATCTGCCACTGACCTGCCATGGGCTGCATAGCCTAAACTTTCTTTCACCGTTTGTCCTGTCTGTCTCAACAGCACACTTGTTTGGGAGAGGCAGTAGTAAGAAGAACCTGATCATGTAAAGCTTGATCTTCATCATTCCAGCTGTTGTAAACTACAGATGACCAATCACAGATATAGACCCCAAACCCCAAACATGTGTATATATAGGCCTACTAGTCTAGGTGACCTCTACATTTCTCAGTGCATCACAGGATTCTAATTTAAAATCATGTACTAAGGGCTTTCTATCAGTGAATATATATATATTTTTAAATCTGTTATTCAGTTAATACAGTCATGACTTTCAGATGGTGCACTACATGGGAAAAAGGTCACAGTAATGAAGACACTATTCAGCCGTTGTTGTTTATCTCTTTATTCACCCCTTTATTAAATATTTCACGAGGATGAGTCAGGCTTCCTCAAATCTTGTGAAAACTTTGTAATTTCTTTTGTCCACAAGTTCTGAGCAGAACTTCTCACAGTCCTTTTGTTTTTCAAAAACAAAAGTTAAAAGTTCCGCTGGAGAATCCTCATCATCACCATCCCAGCTTTGCAGGTCCTGTAGGGTTTCTTTTTCCTCCTCTTTGTCCATCGAAAGGACAGCGGGAAGTTGAAGTCCTCCTTCAAATTTTGTGTTGTGGCACCAGTCAGCTGCCGCCCTGGTATTTCTCAAAATAATGTTTTCCTGCAGTAAAGAATAAAATGTGGTCAAAGTATTTAGTGTATATGATGTTGTTCCCAACTAATGCTTCAAACTTGTAGAGTACATTTACAGTACATCATTAACAAATACATTATATTTTGTAACTACGAATGTTGTCTTTATCAACATTTGTGTCATTCAACACCTTAAAGTCAAATCTCTATTTACAGAAATAAGCAATGGGTATGTGACTGAATGAACAAACAGTAACACTAAGTGGATTCCATCGAGAGCCTTTCAAACTAAATGCCAGTATATAATCAGATCTACCTTCATTGTTAATGTAAATGAATACTTAAAGCAAATGGTTGCAACAAATCTCTAGCCAGAGCTTGATCAATACGCACCAAGTACCACTGTTATTAATTGTGTCCTAGGAGTGCACAAAAGCTGCTTCATGTTACAGTAGTGAAGTGATGCTGTATTGTCTAATGATCAAGCAACAGACAATACCTTCATATGATACATCTTATGTGAAAGGCTAAATTACATTCATAAGGGTCTTTATGTTCACTGTTTTTTTATTTCCTGCTGTGAACTGTTTTGTGTTGTTTATCTGGGACAATTATTATTTTTTATTAATTAAAAATATATATAATTCATTCATGTACCAGGTTTATATTCAGCTCCATTGTTATTCCTTTACATGCACGCAATGCATATAAAATAATTAATCTGCCAAAATTTACAGATGTCTATCTAAGAGGGTCATAATTTCATTTAGGAAGTTCTGATGTTTGTGAATGTGGTGTATGGCTCCCGCCATTAGGTGTCGCCCTTGAGCTTGGGTTTGAAAACGTCTTACCTGTTCTGTGCTTTCTGTGTCACCTGTTGTCATCTCTGCAGCTCTGGAAAAAGTAAATCCATCTGTAAATGAACCGGTGCCACATTCCATCATTACAGTTATGTAAACTTGACCTGCAAAACCACTATATGCCACGACTGGCAGAATGGATTTAGTGATGTTGCACATAGGCATGCACAGCCACAACGCAAACAATGTCCTGTACCTTTTCTTTTCCTTGGAAGATGTGCTCTTCAGAAGCACAGATTCTGCTTGGTATCGGCACATGTTGCTGTTGCTTTGCAACCACAGAATCAAAACCTACAAAAAAATAACCTTTTAAGGAAACATTGGAAGAAACCTCTGGAGGAGCTACTCAGAGAGGGATCCCCCTACCAGGACGGTTGGGTGTGCAATAGATGCCGAGTTTGGGCAAGCAGCTTATACACAATGTATAAAAGTTTATTATGGTGGGACATCCAGATCTGATGGGGCATCACAGCAAATGGCAGCTCAGTCAGTGTCATCATAGGACTGGGGACCATGCAGGCGCCAACACCGCCCAGATAGGAGAACACAGGATTATATTAAAGAGTTTAAGTCCAAAAATGCAGAAGGCGGGTTCCTAGTTGGTCTGATGTGTTGTCATTGTGAGCAGTAAGTCTCTGGATATGAGGTCTCTACAAGAAACATATTTTGGCAGCATATCAATTATAAAGCCTGGGGGAATGTGCTTGACTTAAAGACATATAGTAATATCCTAAAATATATACTCAGACTAACTGGAAGCCAAAGCAGAGACTTCATATAGAACTGGTGTGTGCTCTTGTCCTTGCTCCAGTTAAAACTGTAGTAGCACTAGTAGTAGTTACTAGTTACAAGTACCACTTGTAACTAGTAACCTTGGAGGAGACCTACTTGAAATTACTTTTAAAAAATTAACCTGTTAACTAGTTAGCCAGAGAAGCGCAAAATTGTAAATCACAGTTTAGATAATTGCTTCAATTTCAGTACAATTTACTTTATTTGAACAGGATAATTCACCCAGTATCAATATTGCTTTCCATGGAGTCATGGTCAGTTAACTGAATTCATGTAAAGAGTGAAGACACCCACTTTTCCTGGTTCCAGCTTTTCAGATTTGTTCATTATTTCTCAATCACAGCACTGTAAATTAATACCCTTAGGATTTTTAGACTCTTGGTCAGAGTAAATAAGGAGTTTGAAAACGTATGAGAATGGGTGCTCAATTAAAATAAGAGTATTGGTCATGGAAAGAGTTATTAGTTTGAGCCCTACCTGTCAAAAAAGAATGCAAATGCCTCTCAGCAACTAGGGGAGTAACATTAAGTCATTTTTTTTAAATGTTAGAATGCTGTTAAACTGAAAATGCCAATGAAATCCTGTCACAAGGAAACCACTTGGGCCCAGGTCTACTTCATGATACTAAATAAAAACTGTTTTATATGCATTTGGAAAGTAAGATTGCAGTCATTGACGACAACCAATTTCTTTACCTGCAGTTAACTGGGAGCACAGTCTGTCTTTGCTGTCTTAACACATAAATAAAGCTTCTGTTTCATCCTAACTGTAAATACTCCTCATAACAGCTGCAAAGCCTAAAGCTTCTCACGCCCTGTCATTTTGCACTCTGCAGCTAATGTACCTGTAGATGGTGCTGCAGGTTGTGGCCCTAGACCTGCTTGTGTTCTGCTGATCAGGGTCTGAAAATAAAAGAACAATAATGTGAAGATTGAAAAACTAAAGGGCATAGCATTAATATAGATCCCCTAATGTGATCATGCTTTAAACTCTGAGAAGTAATAGCATTTCAGTGACAAGTAATCACAGTAGTATTACACTGCATTTGTTATTTAAAAAGGTATCAACCTATAAGTATGCCATGTATTTCTTTCCTCAGCATTGCAACATAACAAACTGTGATCAAATGGTGTTATCAGCACACACTTTATTTAATTGACTTTGACTTGCGTGAATGTCACATCCGACATTCATTATCTTCGCATTTGAAAACCGAATTTTAGAATAACATTGTAGTACAACTGTATGAACGTCTTGCTTAAAAAACATCGATAAAGAACACCAAATAGTTCACCTTCAGAAATATTGAGATTAATCAAGGAAACGTTGCAAATTAATGCAAAAAGCCCGTCATGGAAATGCTAATTCTAGCGAGTTAATACAACATTGACGACTGTTAATATTCATAAACTATAAACTTCAGAATCTCACTGGCAAACAGCGGCAGGTACCGTGGCAGATAATAAATACATAATAAAGAATAATATTGAAAATATTGGTACCGTGGCAGATAATCAATAATAAAGTAAAGAATAATAACAATAAAATAAAAAGAATATGTGCCATATATACAGCGGCACCTACCGTGGCAGGTCAGTAGCAGCTGCCATGATCTGATCTTGCTGTCTCTCCTCCAGGGAGACTCATGGAGTTGGTAGTTCATCGTCTCCTTACATCATGTGTGTTTCTACTATAGCCTACATTAAATCCCATTCGCTGGTTTAGCCCAGACTCAGAGTCACAGACAGTAAATCCCTCAGTATTTCCCTGTCACGGGTTAAAAAGTTGAACTCTTACAGGAGTGTGAATTTCACCGTATTCTACTGAAGACGGATTAGTTTTGTATGGATAAAAAACAAGGACAAAAGTATATAAAACTCTTTAATTTTAAATTCACGACATTTCTGTTATTGAAACAAGCGATTAAAAAACAAAACAAACACATGAAACATTAAAAAGTAATTCATTTTTTAAAAACACAATAATAAAACGTTGGGCTGTTTAGTTCTGACAGCGGAGAGGCAGTTTGGATTTGTGAGGGGTCGACAGAGCTTCGCTTTCTGACACTTTTGGCTTGACGGGAATCTTCGTCTCCCTCTTGCCAGCCTTCTTTTGCTGAAAAGAAAGTAAACGGCAAGAATTATAACATGTTTGTAAGAAACCACATGGACAGCTGGAAGTCTAGTCATCATCTGAAGGGATTCCCTGGCGCCGAACCTCGGTCTTAATTTTAAGCTTTCATAGGCTTTCAAAATCCTTTCTAACTTTAGTCCTCATTACTGTTCCTGGCTTTTTTCTCTTACACAATCTCAGTGGTATGACCTGTGGATAAAACAGTCTGCTGAATGACTCATGTAATGATATTTGCTGCTCACCTTGAAGAAAGGCATTCTGCCGTTCTCGTTGCAGACCAGGTTCTCGTCGATGAAGGACGGCTCTGTGGCCAAACTTTCATTACAGGTACTCAACTCGTCCTCCAGAGAGTCCTAACACAAGGAGACACCCTTCATCAGCACTCTGCATTATAAAACCTTACTCTGCGTTCCCTCCAAACTAAACCGGGTTACAGGTTTCTGCAAAAGGGAAGAAGTTCATAAAGGTTCTGACTCATGGAGGCTTTCATCTCCTGCTCAAATGCCAAATGCAGATGTTCATTACTAACAGAGAAGAGCTCAGCGATACAGCTGTTCCCGACAGGACGCAGTTCACTGGATGTTTGGGGAAGTCGGGCTAGTATGAATAACATAGGTGAGGTTTAATGTGAGATGAAGTTGTGTCTTCTAAACAATGGGTACCATTCATCAGGGTCCATCAAGTTAAACTGAACACTAAACATGTTTTAATGGTGGTTAGAATGGAATATACAGAAAATGGTCTGCATGATTGTTCAGTTTGAGGATTTGGACCAGAAGAGCGTCTGAAGGCTGGACGGGTGAGACGGGTGAGACGGGTGAGACGGGTGAGACAGACCTTCCATCCACATCCAAATAACTACCATCATTAGTCTGGCTTCACAGTGACTCCACCACTAGATAAAGCTTCAGTTAAACTGAAAGCGACTGAGAGGCGCTGTGTGAACGTACATGGTCAACCTGGTGCGTCTCCTCCTCCTCCTCCTCCAGCTCCTCCTCCATGTCGGCCTGCAGCTTCTCCTGCTGCCGCCTCAGGCCCTCCAGCAGCTCCAGGCGGCTCTGAGACTTCGCCAGCACCCTGGGATACACAAACTCCCTTCGCTGAGGAGTCGCACCTGAAGGGGACCAACACTGGTTAGTGACGAGGAAGATTAACGGTGTTCAACATGATCAGCTAGTCAGCAGAAGTCCATTCATTTCCTACAGAGCTACAGATCCGTGTCATCAGCAGGTTGATAATAAATAGCATAGTGAGGAATATTCCTCTAGAAGACTTTACTCCTTTACCAGTAGGGGCGTCTTGCTGTAGCTCCTCCAGCAGGAAGCCGTGGACCAGCCGTTGGCTCGTCTCCACCTGGGTCTGGAGTTCGGCCTGCTGTTGGTCCAGGGTGGCCCGGTCCACGGAGGTCTGGTCCTGGACGGCCAGCAGAGCGTGCCTCACCTCCTCCTGCCCTGCAGACAGCTCGCCCTCAGCGGCCTGGAGCTGCTCAGTACAGCGGACCTCCACACTCTGGACGGAGGACAGACAGGAGATCATAGTAGTACCTGCAAGCTACAACCACTGACCGTGGTTTAATGAAAGACCTCCATCATGGGGGAGCATGAGCCTACGGGTGCGATCACACCTACAGTCTGTTTTCTTTAGTTTAACTGTAGTAAAATCTACTTTGTTGTTCTCCCCTGGCCAAACGAACCAACTGAAGAGTTTGAATAGATCACTAAACACTCTGGTGTCGTCCTCACAGAGATTCAAAAAAACAAGAAAAAGGACACCGAGGCCAGCGACCTCCTCAGGTACAGTCGGTTACCTGCTGCAGGGCCTGGGCATCAGCGGAGTTCTTCCCCAGCAGGGTGAGCTGTTCCTGGGCTTGAGTCTCGGCCAGCTCCCTGGCTGTGGAGCTCCACTGGAGGTCCCGTTCCACCAGGCCTGAGGAGGTCAAGCATTCACAAAGTCACTGAGTGTTTCCCACCCACAGAAACCTCCAGGGTACACGATGCTGCACAATGAGGAGTTTTACTGGTAAAGCATCAGGACTCCTGGACTGAAGAAGGAGCTCCGGCTGTCTAGACCACTTCAGTTTCTAAAGACTTTGAGGTAATCATCTATTATCAACTTTCCTTGATGCAGTAATAGTAGTAATACCAATAGTAGTAGTACCAAGAGTAATATTAGTAGCAATAGCAGCAACACTATTAGTAGTAATAGAAGCAGTAGTACTGGAAATAGTAATAGTACATAGTTCATCAACAGCAGTACTAGTAATAGCAGCCATATCAATATTACTAATAGTAGTAATAAAAGTAATAGTAGATAATGTAGATAGTAGTAGTAGTAGTAGTAGTAGTAGTAGTAAGCTGTCATGTCAGCAGAAGTCCTACCAGTGATGGAGTAGACAGTAATAGTTGGTAGTAGTAGTACTAATAATAGTACTACTAATAGTAGTAGTTGGTAGTAGAAGTCCTACCTGTGATGCAGCTGTGGAAGGAGGAGCAGTAGCCTGTGATCTCCTCCAGGGTCTGCTGGCTCTCCTCAGTGTTCAGGCGGAGAGAGGAGGCCAGGGAGGAGGAGGTGGAGGAGAGGAGGTCAGCCTGGGCCGAGGCCTGGGACTCCACGGCGCCGCACCGCCTGCAGGGAGGAACACCAGTAGTTAGTTTCCTTCAATCCCATTTGAACCCGTTCAGCGTTCAGGAGAGTTCTGATCCTAGTGGCTCTTATCCATTTGGTTTCATCGTCTAAATCAAGTTGCAGCAGCAGATTCACCAACTTGAAGCCTCAGTCTCTGAAACAGATGCTTCTCTAGCTTTCTTTAAAAAGAGATTCATGGGACTCAAGACTTCAACTCAAATGTGTCTGAGGTTTTGATACGAGGATCGACGGCGAAACGAGACTTTGACATGGAGCTTCAAAGTTCAACCCTCCTAGTGTTGGAGAGATCGTCTTGTACTCACGTGTTGATGTTCTGCTGCAGGCCCTGTAGAGGTTTCTGCAGAGCCTTGGAAGCTGAGCGCAGATCAGCAAAGTCCTTCTGGGTCCTCATGGCCAGCAGGCTCAGCTGGTTCTGCAGACACTGGATGGTCTCATTCATACCCTGGGGGGGGTGAGGAAGGCCGGGTGAGGAAGGCCGGGTGAGGAAGAGCAGCGATATCAGGCGTTTCCTTTACACCCCGACAGAAGTCAACCACCTGCATCACTTCAGACCGTCTTACCGTCTGGTGTTTCTCCTCCGTCCGTCTGATCTCGTCCTCCAGCTTGTCGTGTTCAACCTGCAGGGTGCCGAGTTCCTGGACGGTGGCCTCCCTCAGGTCCGCCAGGTCTCGGACCAGGCCGCTGAAAAACACACTTGTCTCCTTCATTGCCTCCACCTGAGGGAGGAAGACGACGGACATGTTGAGAACAAAAGGTGCTGAAATAGCCAATTATTCTGTTTGTATACTATTGGTCACTTTCTTGGCACGGCAAAATGGTGGAGCTCTCATTTTGGATCCTGTGACCCATCCTGTGACCCATCCTGTGACCCTAGGTACAGAAGGTATAGAAGAACGATGTTGTCTGACAGCATACAGGTATAGAGGGGTCGAGTGTCTCATCCCTGATCAACTGACCTGAAAATAGTTCGGCGAACAAACAAGAGAATGACGTAGAAATGAACGGACCTTGTTGGCCAGAGCCCGCTGGGTCTCCACGGTGGTCCTCAGAGTATCGCTCAGCTCCTTCACCGCCGTCAGACCCATCAGAGTCTGAGCTACGAGAACCTCCTCCATGTCGCGCCCATGCTCCTCCTAAACCACACCGATAGAAAACTCAATGGAATCAGTCATCAATCAGTCTGATGACAGGCGGTGACACGCTGATCATTTAGTGACAAACGTTTGTGTTTAAAACCGAATTCTGTTCAGAAAAGTGATAATCAGGCGAGGATCTAATGTTCATACAGTTACAACCAGGGTTCGACCAACATGAAGTTTAAATAAAATCAGTTATTGTCCGGTCAACCTCGACCCTGGTGGCGGTCCAGTCCTTACCAGCAGCTGCAGCAGGCTGTCCTTGTTCTGCAGACACAGCGCCTCCTGCTGTTGGACTTTGTCCTGGCAGCGAGCCACGCCCTCGGCCACCAGGTGCCTGACTCCGCCCACTAAGGACTCCACCGTGGCCAGAGCTCCTTTCAACGCTGCCTCATTCGTCACAAGCAAACCATCTATGGAGGGAGGATCATGAGGAAAACCTTAGTTATGATACAATGACATTCAGTTGTTCCATCGCTTAGAAGTGAATGCAAGAGAACATTAGGAGATGTACTTTAGGAGATGTACTTTAGATGTACTTTAGGAGATGTACCTCCAGCTACTTTCATCTAGTCCCGACATGCTGTCTTACCTATGGCCTGAGAGTAGCTGCTGAGCGTGTTGTGGTGCTTGGTGCCTTGCTGCTGGACGCAGTGCTGCATGGTGCTGAACGCTCCCTCCATACGCTGAGCAAAGCTCTGCTGGATCTGCCTGTTGTGGTGCTCCACCTTCAGTGGCACATCAACTTCAACTGTTACTTAGTCATGACGGAGTATTCCTCCAATATAATACTTTTTGCTGACATTGTAAAACGGCTTGAAGTACATTTCATCACCATCAGATGGCATGATGCCAAGTCACTTTGTATTGAGGTGCACTGGGAACCTCTAACCGATCAGAGCAACACCACAGTTTCACAACATTTCAATATAAAGCCAGTGAGCGTCACCTTCTTCTTCCTGTCCAGCTTTTCATGGAGACCTGATACGTCACTGGTGCTGGCATCCACAGGTGCTCAGCAGCTGGAGGAGGAAACAGACCACACAACCAGAGTCAAACCCACACCAACACCAACAGGGGAGTACAAGAAAGGAAGAGTAAGAGCAGTGAAAAGGAAAAGGACAGGAAAAGGACACGTTGGTAGAGGTGGTAATAAAGCAGCGTCTCCTACCTGGCCGGCGGTGTTGTAGAGGCACTCCTGGGCAGAAGTCAGTTCAGAGCAGATGAACTCCTCCTCAATCAGCTGCTCTTTGGTCTCCTGGAGGTTTCGGCTCGTCTCCTCCAGCCTAGAATGAACAAATCCATCAAACCCCTGCGTTAGAATCCATCTTGCTTCCGTTTCACCACCGGGTGCTTTCACCTGTACTAGGAAGCATTCATCATCTAGCAGTTCTGCGGTTGAGCGCTTGGTAAGGTTTTAGTGTCGTCACTCGCCTCTGCTGCTTCTCATCCAGGACCACAGTGCACTGCTCCAGTCTGGTCTTACTGTCCACAAACAGCTCGGTCACCTGGGGGGAGGAAGGAGTGGGAGCTGTTGGTGGAGGTTGAAAAGGTATGACTATGGACTATGGACCACCATGGAGTCGTCATTTCAGGACGTCTGGATCCTAACTGGATCATTTTTATTAAATTAATGGACTGCATTTATATAGCGCTTTTATCCAAAGCGCTTTACAGTATATGCCTCTCATTCACCCATTCACACACACACACACACACACACACACACACACACACACACACACACACACACACACCGATGGCAGCGAGCTACCATGCAAGGTGCTTCCGGACCATTGGGAGCAATTTGGGGTTCAGTGTCTTGCTCAAGGACACTTCGACATGCGGACTGGAGGAGCCGGGGAACGAACCTCCGATCTTCTGATTGGAGGCCGACCCGCTCTACCTCCTGAGCCACAGCCGTCACATTAATATGGTTTCTATCAATCCTTCCAACCTTTGGCTTTAACTTCTTGTGTGGAGAAGATTTTCCACCAGTGACCATACAGACAGCAGGAACGCACAATTTGGGATTTAAGACAATAATGGATTTTTTTACATAACAATATTGCCTAGAGTGGCTTTAAGAGCAGCAACTTCATCACTTCTACCACCAAGGAGACAAATTACACTCCTCTCCCTCTGCCAGTTGTCAAAGTATGAAGTCGTCTGGTGCAGCTTTAAACAGAAATACCTCCTGGAACGTATCGTGGAATGGGCTCAGGAGTAAACCTCAGAAACAACAGCACCATATATATTGACAAAAGAAATGTAGGTAGAGGACACTCTGGTCACGTACCTTCTTCAGTTCCTCCTCCATGGCAGCGATCCTCTCGGTGCACTCCGCCATCTGCTCCTCCTGGGAGGTGATCTGAGTCGCCATGCTCCTAACAAACACACTCAGGTCAGATCTGAGGGGCAGCAGGATCGGGTACTACAGCTGACGGGTGTTCGTCTAACTCTAAAGTCAGCTACAGTTTGTTTTCATTCATTTTGTAAGAGCAGGGGTCACATCTTTTACAGAGTGGATTATCTACAGTATTGTAATGAAACTCGTCCCGTGTCGACCTACTCGTAGTTCTCTGTCGACAGGTAAACGCCGTTCTTGTCCCGAGTGGCGGCCAGGTCACGCTTCAGACGCTCGATCTCCTCGGTGTATTCCTGGGGAAAGAAAAAAATAAAAAGTCAGCATTTATTTCAAGATGTCAGAATTAAAAATGTCCCTTGTTACGTTTTTGCGATTAAAAGATTTCAGTGAATTTCGAGTTGCAACAAAATTGTATCTTGCAACAGTACAACTAATAACCACCACATCAATTCCATCAACAAGTTTCATCTCGCAACTTGGAAGCTGCAGAAGTCAATACTGTATACTGTGTATTTTTCTGTGTATAATGTATTTTTCAATATACTGCACGGCCCTAGAAGCGTGTACCTTGATGAGCGTCCTCTTGGTGAGTTTCTGGTTGACTTCAGGTTTGTTCATGATGTTCTTGGCTCTGCTCGCGTACTCCAGGGTGCTCAGACTCTCCTACAGAGCAGATACAACACAGAGTTACATAGAGCTGGCGAGCAACCGATGTCTCTTTTCACCAAGAGTTCCTAAATAGAAATGAATGTTGTTTGAAAATAGAAAACAACAAGATGTACCTCCAGGTTGCTGGAAGAAGGGGACACAGTGGCGATGATGGAGGTCTTGGTCCGCCCCCCCAGCGAGTCCTGGAGGATTCGGGTCAGCTTGGACTCTCTGTGGGAACGGGAGTCAGGTCAACATCATTTATTGTCCCGAGGGGGAATGTCCAGCATCGCTCACAGCTCGCATCACACACACACAGTCGACAGCATGCAACTTCTTAGCACCAGTTGGCTGCAGGTGTTAGCGGGGCCGACCTGTAGGGGATGTGGGGTCTCTTCTCCACCAGGGCGGTGATCACCCGGCCCAGCGTCAGCAGAGACTGGTTGATGTTTCCGGCCTCGCGGGCTCGCTTGTCCACCGCACCCGAACGGCCGATGTTCTCACTGCCTGCCAGATCCACCTGGGGGGGGCATAGTGGCATTGTAGTGAACTTTGCTGTTCGTTATGCTTCATTTCCCATAATCATTTCATCTATTTCACATCAGTCTCACATATACCTTTAAAAGATCTCATTCCTTCTTCATTCAAAAGGACTCACCAGATTGAGCTTGCCGATCTTCAGCAGCTCCTCTCCCTCCAGGGTGATCTCCTTCATGTGAATGGTGACCGAGAACACAGAATGGGAGCGACTACCCAACAGAGAGAAACAAGAGAAATGTTGAACAAACCAATTCTACCAACCACCACCGAACCACAAGACCTGGACACACAAACCACAGTAAAGGCGTTCAGACAGACCGATCACCACATGCTTGATGCTAAGGTCGTCTCTGCACCAGTTCAGTTTGTCTACATGCATTAAAGGTGACGTATGGAAACATAACACTGCATGAATAAAACCCGACCAACCATAAAAGCACCTTACTGGTTTTTGAACTGAATGACTGCATGTACCTGGAGTAAGCGTTCATGAGGGTCGATGCGGTCTTCCTCTTGGCAGATCCTCTCTCCAGGATCTGGTAGACCTCGTCCTTGTTGTGGACCGTCACCTCCTCCAGACCCTTCACCACCACACTCCGCTGAGAAGCACAACAACACACCAACGGCTGTGACAACCTTTCATGTTCTGTTCATGAGGGCCCCCCACCAAGACACACACACTGCCCCTCTTATGCACACACACACTTAGGTAAAGACTACACATAATTTATAGTATATTACATTCATACAATTTCCCTTACTACTATATTTTCATTTCCAAAGTGCTCTTACTGTATATATTGTTGTTTTTTTTATATAAGAGCTCTTACTGTAATTACTGTAATACTGTAAATATTGTGTTGTTTTTTTATTGTAAATACTGTGTACTGTTGCCTTTTGCACATTCCCGTTGAGCATTGCCACTTTTCATTTCACTACACACCCCGTGTGTGTATGTGACAAATAAAGTTCTTGAATCTTGAGTGCAGGCAAACCGGCGAAAACACACATTGATAAACTAAAGCCAATTAGTTTGATTGACTGTCACCTTGTTGCGCGGGTCGTCGAAGAGCTGCAGCCGTTCGTTGACGTCCTCGCTGGGGCTGAGCAGGTCAAACAGCTCTTCGTTGTAGATCTCCAGCAGGGAGACTTTGATGGAGAACTCGGTCCCGTTCTCCGACAGCTTCTCAAAGATCTGGTGCAGCGTTCTGGGAATGATGCCGGCCAGGGGGTCCTGGAGAAACAAACACCAATCAGCAAGGGAAAGGCAGGAAATGAAGACAGGCTTTGCTCCGTGTCCCACAGAAGATGTTGCTGCTTGTCCAAACGTACCTCTTCCCATGTGAACGTCTCACCAGGACTCCTCTCTCCCTCCATGGTGAAGGTCTTCCCTGTCCCAGTCTGCCCGTAGCTGAAAACAGCACAATGTACATTTAAGACATTTAGCCAACGCTCTTATCCACAGCAGACTTCTTCCTGTGACCCTACAATGATTATGTGTGATTGAGGAGTGCTAAGTAAAAGACATAAGTCTTGCAGAAAGCTTAATAACATGGATGTTGATGGACGTTAGGTGAGCTGTCAGTAAAGCCCCTCTCACATTCTCTCCTCACTTTCCAGTGGCTGGTAAATCCCAAAATTCAGCCACAGAATAGAAACAGCCTCCAAACCAAGTAGTCAACTGCCCCATCACCCATCCTCTACCAGCATTTGGTAGCCAGTCGTTTCCCACTCTGCTCAATGCAGCATCATCAATGGACCACTTACGCAAAGACTGTGCAGTTGTATCCCATGATGACTTCGTCCAGAATGGGGCAGACGACGCTCCTGTACACGTCGATCTGCTTGGCAGCCGGGCCGAACACCTGAAGAGACGGCAAGAGAAATCACAAGGGACAGGAAATGGTTACAGTGAAACTCCAAGTTTTGAAATATGAAATGTACATATTTTTCTTATTGTGATTTGTTGACGAGATACTAACGTGTGGGACTATCAACTAGTCCATAAAGCCAACTAGATGATGATGATTCAACACAGTAACAAACATCACAATATATGAAATAACGAGAACTTTCAACACGTCCCTCCATACTTCCAGAAACACTCGGGAACAAAAACAAGAAAGGACATTTCGTCCAATTTGAAAACCTTTCCAGAGCGGTGTAGGACCTCGGTGCTACTGCATCCTCTTACCATGTCAAACGTATAAGTCTTTCGAGCTGCTTTGTCGTTCACCCCTCCTGTTCTTACGGTCACCTCCTTTCTGTTTTGATCGCAGTCCATAACGCCATGGGAAGTCTTGCGCTCCACTGTGTTGAAAGGTCTGGAAGAAAAGGCACAAGATACTGTCAAGGTCAGTGAAGAGTTGAGGACGTTGGGAAAGACACTTTGGCCTGCCAAACGTCACCAGACACTTTCATTACTTCGGGTTAGCAGCCAGTTGAGTTTTTAGATTAGAGTTAGAGCTTCGACCGGTGGTTGGTGACCTTGTTAAATGGCTGGTAGAGGAGATGTGGCAGCATGTGCCTGCTGACTGGAGTGACTTTACCTGGCTGTGATTTAAACCAGCAACATTACCAAACAATAACCCAGTTAGCATGCTGTGCTAGTGGGCAGACAAATAGCAGATGGGATTCAAGTTTATCACCTCAGTTGGTGCAAGCTAAAGCCCCTTCACTGAGCTGCTGCATGGGCTGGCATGAGCCGGTTTGCTAGTCAAACTCATACAAATGTAAAAATATTTTATGATCAAATTTGAACCGAAATTCTGTCATGTTTACAGAAACTTTAATTTCAGTCGATGAGTTTTTATTAATGATAGTGTCCAGACACTATTCTATAACGTTACAACTGCTCATTACAAAGCGTTTAGCACCGTGTTACCACACAGCCTACAACAACACACAGTATTTTTCTCTCCATACCTGCATCTGACAACGACTTGGATGTTTCTCCCCTTCTCGTCTCGTTTCAAGTTGTTTTGTGAAGCCATGTTTGCAGAGCAGCACACTTCTGCAAAATTAAACCGCAAATACACACTTCGAATTAGCAGGTCAGAACACAAAAAAACAACTTAGAAATGTGACATACATTTGACAGACAGTTCCCCGGTTAATATTGACGAGTAACGACGTCAATGGTTAACATCTGAACATATGAGAGAAATGCATTTGCTTTTAACTAAAGTCAAGTTAGCATCTTAGCTAGCGCTAGCCAAATAGCAATCGCTAATACTCCAGAGACCAAACTACGTTATATTGTTAAAACTTACCAAATGTTGAAGTCTCCCCTTGTCCTTCTTCCTTTTAATATCTGTTCGCTTTTGTTTTAGTCCCTTTACTGTTAAAGTTCACCAGATATTGATTCTTCCGATAACATAATCTGTCCCAAGACAACTGCCTGGCGCTCTAACTTGGTGAGGACGCTTCAAACTGTGCTTTTAAATTTCGAGTATCCAATAGAGAGAGAGAGGAACGCCTAAACAAACCACGCCATTGGCCAGTGTTGGACAGGAACGTCAGCGGCGTGAAGCATCACGGGAGTAGAATATGGCTGAAAGTGCATAATTCTGACACTAGGTGGCGGCATTGTTCGGAAAACTGTTTTCTTTATTTTCATTTATTGGGCTTTTATTGAACACGAATACTGCGGAGGGGGATTACTTCACACAGTATTACTGATTTAGTGTAAAATAAGACAAAGCATGTAATATTTCCATTCATGATCAGAAAAAACAACAGCTGCTCATCAAGATAGATCAGTCAATGTTTTTAACAATCTTTTCTAATAAAAAGGATGTTGTGTGTGCTTTAACATTTCTTAGTTTTGATGAGGATTTATACAAATATTGAATTATGAACAGTATGACATTGTCAGTGCATGTCAATACTGTACCATGAACGGCTTAATATAAAGACGGAGAAGGAAAACCAGACACTTGGTGATATGAATTAGTTGGAGGTAGGAAAGTACCGCATTTTCTCTTTTCGTGCTTTTTTATGCTTTGCGTGTGTTGCTAAGACTCTGTAACATGGAAATGTCTCGTGACATGACGTTGTCTCTTACTATCCAGGAATAAGAAACAAACACCAAACAACAACATGGACCCAGAAATACCACGCACATCACCAGTAGCTGTTTTTTAACTGTCAAAGTTTCAGCTGGATTTTCCCTTTTAGGCAAAAAAAAAAAAAATGGAAATGAAAGACAGATCTCTGGTTCATGTTTATAACAAATGACTTTTAGCATTCAGTAATCTTGGTGTCAGGTTTGGATTCTGCTGGTTTAATGCACGAAAACTGTGATTAAGACAATATTGCAGCACAGCAGGAGCCATATCTATCTATCTATCTATCTAGCCATATTAGTTAGCCACTACAAACACCAAACTCTGATTTTATTAGTGACGTTCATCGGAGTAAGCGTAATCACACACACACACGCAACACATCATATGCTCATAAAGCCACATGCACGAAATCATGAGCTCATAAACATCACATCATCATCATCACAGTCATTTAGCAGACGCTTTTATCCAAAGCGACTTACAATGGTGATAGTTAGCACTTTGTGGCGATCGAACCCACAACCCTAAGACTGAGAGTCTCATGCTGTACCGACTGAGCTGTCCGGGCCAAGCCCACATCAGCACACACACACCTAATTATATGCTCATGAATACACATGCACCCACACACACACATTCATGCACTCGCAAACACACACACACACACACACACACACACACACACACACACAAACACACACACAAACACCTTGCCAGTGGAGAGCAGCCATCCATCTCCTGAGGACCATCCGCCCACTCAGCCCCAAGGGGGAGGGAGACCTGGGGACACCCCTTTATGTGCTGAGGCAATCACACACACACACACACACACACACACACAAATGCACACACACACAGAGACAAAGAAAAGAGTGCCACCTACAGGAACTCAAACTCCATCAACAGAAAATCCAAGGAGAAAGACGTCACAGTACTGGACACACTGTTTGATTGACAGGTGAGGAACACCACAGTGAGGGACACCATAAACAATAAATGTTTATCGTACATTATGTGATTCAACAGCTGAACTCTTTACCTTGTGTTTGTCTATCTATCTATCTATCTGTCTATCTATCTGTCTATCTATCTATCTATCTCTCTGTCTCTCTCTCTCTCTCTCTATCTATCTATCAATCATCTATCTATCTATCTATCTATCTATCTATCTATCTCTCTCTCTGTCTCTCTCTCTCTCTCTCTATCTATCTATCAATCATCTATCTATCTATCTATCTATCTATCATATTTGGCAATAAAAAAAATGTTTCTGAAATGACAGAAGGTCCTTGAACACATCGTGTCCACCGCCAGGGCAGCAGCTGCCTTGCTCCAGGGCGAGGCAGGGCGCTCCGGGTGACCCCGACACCTCCGGTCCGGTCCTCGGGTCCACCGGTCCTCCGGTCCCCCGGTCCTCCGCTCCCCCGGTCCTCCGGTCTGGTCCCCCAGTCCTCTGGTCCCCCCGGTCCTCCGGTCGGTCCTCCGGTCCGGTTCTCCGGTTCTCTGGTCCCCCGGTCCTCCGGTTCCCCGGTCCTCCGGTCCTCTGGTCCCCTGGTCCTCCGGTTGGTCCTCCGGTCCCCTGGTCCGTTCCTCCGGTCCGGTCCCCCGGTCCTCCGGTTCCCCAGTCCTCCGAATCTCCGGTCCCCCGGTCCGGTCCTCCGGTCCTCGGGTCCCCCGGTCCTCCGGTCCTCCAGTCCTCCGAATCTCCGGTCCCCCGGTCCGGTCCTCCGGTCCTCGGGTCCCCCGGTCCTCCGGTCCTCTGGTGGTCCCCTGGTCCCCCGGTCCTCCGGTCCTCCGGCCCCCCGGTCCTCTGGTGGTCCCCTGGTCCCCCGGTCCTCCGGTCCCCTGGTCCTCTGGTCCCCCGGTCCTCTGGTGGTCCCCTGGTCCTCCAGTCCTCCGGTCCTCCAGTCCCCCGGTCCTCCGGTCCTCCGGCCCCCCGGTCCTCTGGTCAGTCAGTCTCTCTGTTCTTCATTACCATAACAATTTTAACTGCGAGGGTGGAAGCAAAGTGAGGTGGGAACAATCGTATTGTTTCTCCCCCCCTACACTCTCTCTCTCTCTCTCTCTCTCTCTCTCTCTCTCTCTCTCTTTTTGTCATTGGCAGCCCACTCAGACCCCGGGTGATGATGACCCTTTCCGGGGGCGAGCGAGAAATCCAGAGCGGGTAACTTTGTGCTGGACGGCCAAACGTTGGGCTGCCGTCACCTCAGGAAGCATCTCCACTCGTTCTCTCCATCTATATCTTCCTTTCTTTCTATCCGACTGTTCCTCTCTCTCTCTCTCTCTCTCTCTCTCTCTCTCTTTCTCTCTCTTTCTCTCTCTCCGTCGCTCTGAGGAGGCCTGGAAAAACATCGACTTGGAGGAACACCGGAGGAGAAGAAGGATCTTGACTGGAGGTGAAAGTGAGTTTAATTCTTGTGCTTTTGTCACGTTTGTCCTGTATGGATGAAGCTTCCAGACTCAGTTTACCTTTATTTTGGAGGAAATAAACCTTAATGGAAGCAAATGGGAGAATACGTTATATTAAATAGTATCAAAGTGATGTAAGTTACATGAAGACAACATGAATTAAGGCTTTTAAAATAGATTTCTTTCATATTGGTTGTTATTTGCCTCCTGACGATCAGTAGTTTAACACTACATCACTGTGTGTGAGGCAGGCTTCATGGTGAATAGATCCAGGCCATCTGAACACTAAAATACGTTAAAATACCTGGAAAGGTTTTGGTGTGTTTGTGTTCAGGCCTCGCTGCCACATTGTCAGATAAACACCGAAACACCTAAACGCAACACTATAATTGTAAATGTTACATTGAAAATATATTTATTATTTGCAAAAGTTTCATTTTCCTGGTTTGTAATCTTCACATTCAGTCTCCACAAATTTAGCCATTTATGAAATACTATTTAGCTATTTTGACATTTTGTGGGTGAAATATAAAAATAAAAAGTTTTTTTCAAAATGTCCCAGTTATCAATAATGAAGCTGGATGGTTTTAAAATCTATAAAATATAAAGTCAGTAAAAGTAATCTGGTGCCAAAGTTTATTTCAGTTTATTCATCATTTTTTCATGTTTTTTCAAATTGTGGATATTTCATATAAAATTTGGTTTTGAAATGAAACTCATTTTATTTCATGTGAATTTGTCTAAATGTCGTATTTGACTCCAGAGCAGAACAAGAGGCGATTCTGGTTGTAAATTTGTTCACAAAATCAATGAAAAACTGAGAATGGAGAATACTTGACTCCAGTTCTTCTTCCTCTGCTTGTTCCTGGTGTTTGTTCGGTCCGTCTGTAGTTTTGAGTCAGGAGGTTGAAGGAGCGTTCGCTTTAGTCACACCTTAAAATATTGTTTTCTACATCCATTCTTAGACTGTTTCTGATCCACGTTGTGCTCATGTATTCTCAGAGTTTATGTTAAAAGTCTAAATATGATCTGATCTCAAGACTATTTTCCTCCTTGGTCATAAAAACAACATCACATCTGATTGATTTGAAACGTAGAACGTCGCTACCGTCTTTTTAATTGCCAATTATATCAGAGGACAAGCTCTCACTAATCCTGGTCCCAGAGATACTGTTGAGCCTTTCACTCATTGATGAGTGTCTATTATCCAACACTCGACAGTCAATACATTTCCCATGAATATGCAATCGGTTCTATTGACGGAGGTTTCTGCTCCACATCGCCTCGACCTCCCAGACCCTGACCATCCGCTGGCTGAAGAGTTTCCTCCCAGAATGAGATTTAATAAAAACCTTCTGATAGAATCGTGTTAGAATGATTCATGATGCTTTTTAAAGGGGAGATGCAGCTTGGTTGGCTAAACAACACTTTGACAGACGGGGTCCTCTGTACTTCAGAGGATTAAATCTAAATTATAAATTATAACTCTTTATTTTAACCCCACCAGACCAACATGAGACATCCACCATTTGAAAACCACCTTTTATTACAACCTGATCGATAGTACAGAATGATGTATGGTAGCTATCTAAAGGACGAGGGTGACCGGAGACCTCGGTTGGTAAAATGACCAAACCTTTGACTGGGTCGTCTACATTTTACAGCCTGAAACAGGAACGATGAACGTCAGGGGATTCGTTTTAATGTTTCAGAATAAAAGTCAACACAACGTCCAAATGACGATCTACTCTACTGCTCCTCCACATCGCTTTGTCCAAAAGAAACAATGAAACTTTATTGATCCTCTTGGGGACATCGGGCCGCTGCAGCAGCAAAATGATACAGCAAAAACAAATAGATTAAATAAGTGTAAAGCAAACGGGGTTTGGAAGACACTCAACCGACCTCAACACTATGAAGACATCACAGATGGAAGGATGAAACAAGCAGCAGCAGTATGAAACATGAGAATATGAAGTAAACGTCTACAAAACGTTTTCCAGGAAGCAACAAAACGCTGCCTATTGTTTCAGCGCCGCCCAAGCACTTTATACCACAAAGCGTCTCCAGCGGGCCTCGAGGGTCGAGCAGCAGACGAGCCAAGCTTCAGCTCAGAGACAGAAAAACACCGCCGGGCCGCCGTCTTGTTTTTCCACGACAGCAGCAGTTTGGGTGCAAAATGGAAAAGAGGGTGCCAGGCGGTAGGCAGGCCGGCCGGCCGACCGAGCGTCGTTCGAGGATGAAGACAAAGATCCATATTAACAAAAACCACAGATGACAGATGATTAATCGGCGTGCTGGGGTCCGCCGAGCCGCCGGACCCCCGGCTGACACCCTCAGCCCACAAACACAAAACCAAACCCCCTCCGAGCCTCGGCGGCCTGGAGGAGCGTGGGCGAAGGGTGGAAGCAGGGCACCGTCCCCACGGAGCACTGGGGTGTGTGTGTGTGTGTGTGTGTGTGTGCTTGCACGTGTGACAGAGTGTGTGTGTGTGTTACAGAGACAGAAAGAGGGAATGTGTGTGTGTAGGAGGGGTTGTGTGTGTTTGTTAGAGATTCAGATTCAGAGTGAGAAAGTGTGTGCATGTGTGTGTGTGTGTGTGTGTGTGTGTATGTGTGTTCTTTGCAATTCATTGCAATGTGTGTGTGTGATGTGTGAGAGAGAGAGAGAGTGTGTGTGTGTGTGTGTGTGTGTGTGTGTGTGTGTGTGGACCAAACCCCCATCTGCCACAGGGTGGGCGGCTCGCCACACAACGACAATACACACCAACATTTTTGTAACTGTGGGCGTTCAAAAGGCTCAGAGAGAGAGAGAGAGAGAGAGAGAGAGAGGGCGAGAGAGAGGGGGGGGCATTGCAGTCCTCCACCAGAAGGCTTCAGTTCACTAAGTTACTAATCCACATATTAACCAACCAAACAGAT
>JAXDDX010000118.1:140000-180000 GCA_034670405.1 Hoplostethus atlanticus
CCACATGTAAGATGTCCTGGAAGGGTGTGTGTGTGTGTGTGTGTGTGTGCAGGCTGTACATCTTCATCAGAGCTAATGACTAAATTGCATGTTTCGACACTGCAGCTTCTATATTTCTATATTTCTATATTTTCCATCTATTTTTCAAACAACAAAGAGCATTGTTCACCATAACAGGGGTAATGCAGCAGTTCCTTTGAGCTTTCATGGGAATTATGTCATTACTCTGTTATTAATGGCCCCATATATCTGAGCCAACAGCAGCAGGCTTAGTCCAGAGCTCCTTTTGACAAGGCAGAAAGGAAACAAATTGCCGGTGCGGTGTGTGGGCTCTCTTGGCACAAAGACAAGATAATATAAGTGGTAACACAATTTCACCGGATATAATCCATATTAGTAGAAAGAGTTCCTCTCACCTCACCGGATGAATCCATTTATGGCGACGTGTGACCGGAATTCCGAATGATGGAGCTTTTAAAACAAATTGTAATATATATTTTTCGCAGCAGCAGCACGTGCTTTCTGCAAAAATGGGTCAATTTAAAATAATAATTCAGATAAATATAACCGTTGCAATTGATTCGTTTAATCCGTGCATGTAAATTGAAATTGTTCTTTTGATGTCGTCACATCGAGGCCCAGTCCCATTTCTGGAGTTCCCTTTATTAATAACCCCCAAGTCCTTATATGGTAAATGACGTAACGGGACAACCAGAGATTCCCTTTATAACCATACTGCAGTTTCCAGGCGGTTAGATGAGATGAGAAGCGAAGCAGACAAGGGTTAAGAGACTTCAGGGTCCAGCGGTGAAACAGCAGGAAACAATAAAGGAGAAACGTTTTAAAATGGCTGAGAAATAGACAGCAAATCGGAGAAGTATCGATCGGATTATTAGTTTGAAGTTGCCTCCTCTCCGTCCCAAAGGCGACAACATGACTGCTAAAATAGTTGATGAAGTTTCTGCATCTATCCGCAGTATTGTGGATAGTATTCCTAAAGACATCTACACGGTGGAGGGGGGGTTATCTCCAGAGACGACGGCTGTGTTTAAAGAAGAGTCACATGAAGATGAAGGGGGTAAGACTAGCGTTGGCAGTTTAAAACCTAAAAACAACATGCACCAAAAAACGTAAATGAAATGTGCAATCTAGAATAACGTGATGTAATAACGTGGTGTAATAACTGAGAGCAGATGACGGAATGAATAAGATAACAAAGTGATTGCGCAATACTTTGATATCCATTTCTGAAAAGTGCTGACTGCGCCTTAAAACGAGAAGCACCGCACAACATTCACAAGGAGACATGTCCACTTTGACCTAAAGTATCTTCTAACCTGCTGTCCTTTCCTCCTCAGCGGACCTTTTGTTGGAGGACAAGTACGCACCTGAGCTGCCTTTCCAGGGCAACTTGACGCAGTACCTGGCAACTTTACGCACGCATCCCGTGGCGTTTACCGGCAGGTTCTCGGTTGATTCCAGAGGGGTGGGAGCACCGTGGCCCCCCGGGGATATTATTAACTTGGTCAGCGCTGACATCACCACCCCGGGACCCGCCACGGGGTCTGCATCCCTGTCAGCATCGCCCAACATTTACGCAGCAGGTGACGCAGTGGACGCGGGGGACGGCACCATGGCGCACGGCCAGCCGGATATCAGCCACATGTACGGGGCCCCTCACCCGGCCCCATCTTACTCCTGCAGCGGGGAAATGTACCAGGACCCGTCGGCGGGGGGATACCTGGCCACGTCCACCTGCGCCGTGTCCTACCACCCACCGCCATCCTACAGCTCTGCGCCCAAACCGACGGTCGACAGCGCGGCTCTGCTCTCCATCATGCCCGAGTACGGAGGCTTCTACCAGCAGGGCTGCCAGAGAGACATCCAGGCGGCTTTCCCGGAGAGGAAAACCCTACCGTACCCCCTAGACTCTCTGAGGGTGGCTCCGCCTCTCACGCCTCTCAACACCATCAGGAACTTTACGCTCGGTGCGCCGACACCGACCGCCGAGGGCCCCATGGCCGCCGCTTTCACCAGCCACCAGAGCCTACCGCTCAGACCGATTCTGAGACCGAGGAAGTACCCGAACCGACCGAGCAAGACGCCCGTCCACCAGAGGCCGTACCCGTGCCCGGCAGAGAGCTGCGACCGGAGGTTCTCTCGGTCGGACGAGCTCAGCCGGCACCTCCGCATCCACACCGGACACAAACCGTTCCAGTGCCGGATCTGTATGCGAAACTTCAGCCGCAGCGACCACCTCACCACCCACATCCGCACACACACCGGGGAGAAACCCTTCTCCTGCGACCAGTGCGGGAGGAAGTTCGCCAGGAGTGACGAAAGGAGGAGACACATGAAGATCCACCTCAGACAGAAGGATAAGAAGTCCTCGTCGTCCTAATCCAGGAGGATGTGAACCCTCTCAATGGAAACAGCATGGGCACTTGCCATAACCTACCTTAGAGTCCAACTTTGATCTGGTACTTTTTACCACCAAGGAGAGCAAAGATTAAGAAATGATTTATTTGGAAGCCATATCTAAAAAAAGAATCAGGACCAGCCCCCCCCCCCCCCCCCCCCAACCTGTATTTATCACATTGACCAAATAGTTACATCTTGTCAGTTATGAGTAATTGCCTCAATTTGTCCCCAGAAATGTAATTCCACAGAAGCAGGTTTGTAGGTTTATTAATTGCAGGGACTTTGTCATAACTTGTGGTTTTGAATGAAGCCTCCTGTTGTGCCCATGTGGCATTATGTCTACTGTATGTGCTTCAGGCTCTCAGGGATTAAACTACAGTTCAGACCCAAACAGACTGGTGGAGGTTGAAGAGTCAACTCAATCTGAAAGATGGACCCCCCCCCCCCCCCCCACACACACCGCTTTGGTTTGGTCTCAGAGGTGATTAAGGTGGTGATGAACAAACCAACAGACATCAGAACACAGTGATGGATTGGGGACAGTCGTGGTGGTGGAGGGACACACACACACACACACACACACACACACAGACTCCCATCTCAAATCAGAATCACGGTCAGGATCATTTCTTTCACCAAGTTTAATAAATGTTGATTGATTTCTCATCACTGGTTTTATTCGACTGTTGCTGATAGTAATGTGAGCCCACCAGCTGTCTGTGTGTGTTAATGCTATTGAATCAGGTGCGCTCTACATCCTCGTCAGAGTTGGGACGTCCTGTTGTACCTCGATAGGGCCGCCTTAAGCCTTCCAGGTTGACATTGTGTCCCCTCCTTCAGACTTACAGGAAAATATATCCTAATTGGTCTCTGAGAATCTCTACAAAATGAAAACATACAAATAAGTCATGCACACATTAACAGACCTAATTAACGCTACCTGGAATTGATTTTAAGACCAAAACAAATAAACCAAGCTGGCAAAAATCTAACTATCTTGATTGAAACAGCTGATGAAAGATGTGAAACTATAAATAGGCAGAATAAGAAAAAGGAAATGAATTGTTAAGGGGCTTGAAGTGACAAAGAAGAGTGGACAAAGAAACATAGTGAAAAAAACATTACATAGTGAAAAAATAAGGATAATGTGGATTTAGGACATTTTAATACTTTTTAAGACCTTAAATTAGATAATTTATTTTAAGACTATTTCAGAGTTTTTAAGGACTCGCTGATTAATGTCAGGACTTCAATTGACAAAATTATGTTTTTTTTGCTATAGTAAAGCTGCTATAGTGTAAAGTTACTGGGTTCTGCTCCATGAGGAGACCAAAAACCAAAACCTCCCAAACTGACTCTCAAACCTGGGATCCTCTTTCCATATAAACTTTGGGTATAAACACCTAGAGTTTGAGTTTTAGGTGGAATATTTACTTTCAACAACTTTTCTAACGTAAGAACTGTCTATTTCTCCAGTCAAATCTTTCCTCAATACTGTAGGGTTTTGTATGAAAAAATGTCTGTTTGTTTGTTGATGATGGAGCTGTCTTTTTTACTGTTGGATTACAGATTGAGCCTTTAATGGTGACAATATCAGGAAATGGGACTAGAAGTTTATGCCGTGCAATGTGCCATTCAGGGTTTTATTTCATTCCAAAAAGCCATACTTTCTCCAGGATTTGATGATTTTGCTCGATATTCAATGTGTTGTACATTAATAATGACTGTAAACGACCCACATGGACCTAGTGCTGAACATTATTCTTCAAAATACAAAAGTCACGACTGAATGATAGTGCTTCTGTGTCTACGCATCATTTATAGCCATGTGCATCAAGACTTTCTTTCTAGGCTTTCTTTGTGTCATTCAAACTTTTCAAGACCTCATTCATTTTTCATCTGTAGGAACCCGAAGCCGAACCCTAGCCATCGTTAAAACCCTGTACGGATTTTCTTTGGAATGTCCACTGAAATCAACTTTCACAGACGAGGCAGCCAAATATCTCAACTGGCAACATTTGAAAGGATAACAAAAACATAAAATAGATGTTTATGATCGGGTTTACAGATGATCTAATGATGTGATTTGGGATCTATGAACATGAACCCTGCTAGTACTTCCTGTTTTTTTCCATTCTTCATGTATGTAAAGGCCTGTTGCTGCTCGTTAAGATCTGACCAGCTTTTCAACCTGTTGAATGTAAGATAGGAAGGAGGAGACCGTCGTCACTGGACAGGTAAAGATGCTTTGGTGTTAATAGAACTATGATGCAACGAGTCGAGCACTGAAGCTTCTGCTGGACTGATGCTTCTTACCAAGACTAATAAATGTTGACTAGAGTTCTGGTCGCTGCCTTGCTGCTCTTCAGCTTGAGTTGAAGGACAGTGCCGGTGTGTCTGATATGTGGATCCATGGTAGCTGGTGGCTAGAGAGCAGAAGGTCACAGGTTCCATCCTTGATTGCTGTCTAAGTGCCCTTGAGCAAGAACCTCTACCTGCTCCAGGCTGCTGCTGGCTTCCCCTGTTCTCTGGATCTTCTGGTGAAAAGCATCCATCTATAGAGGCTTCACAGTTCTGTCACAAATCTCCTATCAACTACATCTCCACAAATATTATTTTATAATAATATTTCACAACTGGACAAGAACCAGTTGACTGTCTGAACCAGGTTGTTGTGGTGTGTCTGTAGATCATCCAGTAACGTTCTCAGTAAAAGTGAACAGTGTGATCAGGTAGATTTGTCTCCAAATGTAGGTTACTGTGACTCAGTAAACTGTCTTGTCTTTAGCCCTAGTCTCTACTCCAAAACACTCTGAGTTGGAGCTGGAGAAGAGTCAGCTCAGTTAACCTGAACTAACTGGTAGCTAGCTAACTAGCCAGCAGGCTAGTTTAGTTACTGTTAACATGGGACTACTAGCCACTGCTAACGCTAGCTTCTACTAGATACGTTAGCTAGCTAACTAGTTACTGTTAACATGGGACTACTAGCCACTGCTAACGCTAGCTGCTACTAGATACGTTAACTAGTCTGCTAACCAGATGCGACCTGCTGGTCACAAGCCTGCTGCTCTAGACTTCAGTAGCGCTGAACAGACGAACTCAAATCAAATAAAGTCGACATGTTTAGACAAAATGAACACCACATTTTATGTGAATGGACAGAACATCTTCATTACAGGCAAGATGCTGATACCAGCGACTGTCTAGGAGAAGATGAACTTAAGTGCTTTTACTTTACATGAGCAGAAAGGAGGTCTATACCCTCCACTCCCACAGTGACACCATATACATTTGTTGTTCTGTGGTGGAAATGTTCTTTGGACAATTTGAAGTTTGATTTCAAAACGCTAAAGATTCTAAAGATTTTAAATCTGCCACCAAAAGTCATCAGTAAACATTTCAAATGATTTTATTCCTCTGAAACTGAACCAAACTAACTGTAACCCACAACGTGCTTCACAGTCACTTTATAAGAATATTTTTAAATTATTTATACCTCATATTGATTTATTATTGATTAAACTTCTAACATGCACTGTACTCATTCACTGCTTTAAGCTGGGCTTAGCAACAGCAGATAAACAGTCTTTTATGGTCGCAAAACCAGACCTCATCATCAGTTTTAACTTCATTATAAACCCAACCAACACTTTGACCCCAACCTCAGTGAAAAATCATCTTTTTTTCCTGCGGTCATAATTTGTAGTAAGAAGCTCCGCATGCACTTTCATTTCCTTTCAAATAATTTCCTGGAAATCAATCATTAATGGAAATCACATCTTAGTCGTGAGAACTACCTGTCCGTCTACACTACTACAGTCCTAACACGAGGCTGTCAGCGAGTGAAAACATGATTCTTATTCAGTTTTGGTTATTTTCCTCACGCGGTCCTTCAGGAGTTGAACCACTTGGCAGAGCCTGACGCCCAGGAAGACCGTTACAACACAACACAACACATGGCCTCGGCAGCAGTTAGTGGCGCTGTAGAGCATCAAATTACCTCAACAACTCTGACTGAAACTCATCTGTCACATGGCTTTTGCTTCTCCCGGTATTCCAAAGTCAAAAGTGGGAAATTCCCAGCTGGTCGGTCGTAATTCCAGCGGTCCCGATTGGAAAACCCAGAGGAGAAACAACGCCGTCGTGACAAAACCCTGCTCCCCGTGCAACAGCTAATGTCATACCAATGATAGTTAGCTAGCTAGTTAGCATAGAGCATTAGCAACTGTAAGTGCAACTTTAGATTTCACAATTTATATTTAATCATTTAAATTTTGACTCATTTAAGGTCGTGCAATTGTGAAAATCAAACTTAAGTGTATTTTTGCGGATTATAAACATGTTAAAAGTAAAGCGGTTTGCTGTTTATGTGGCTTCCTACTTGGAATTCCGACTTGTAGAGCCGAAAGGAGGAAGCCGCAATTTCCGACTTTCCAACGTCTCTAGAACGCAGCATCGGTACCACTATGCCTCCACACTGATAGCAGTCATCTGTCATTTGCATCCGAACGCCTCACAGCATCATGAGGCAGCCGCAGGAGGAATCCAACCCCAAACCCTGCCAGTGTTAGTGCCTTGCTCAACCCACTGAAACATTCACTCCATGCCTGCTGATTCCGTCCCTCATGGCAGTAACACTGTCAATACATGCCACTTCCACTGTCTAAAACATTTAATTACATATAATTTCCTTCAGATCTGAAAAGCTAAAAGCAGCCCACTCGTTCCAGCTGTCAATCATCAACACAAACGGAGTGACATCATGTTCTCCTGAGGATTACTTCATCATAAACTCACAGACCACAACAGCCACAAGGTTCCTGTCTAGACCTTCATACCAGAATGCAGGTGATATTTTGGGTAACAAGGATGGGGACTTATAACAGGGGCAGCTGAGTCAGGGGTTATTATACATCATGAAAATATGATTTCCAAACGCTATACATTCACTTGGGGGGGGGGGGGGGGATCCTGAAGAGGTTCATCATTCTGACACACAAAAGATTCAGTGTTATCAAGCAGGAAACAGTTAGATTATCTACTTTTGTGCTGTAAATCATTTTCTGAGAGTTTGTGTTTGATTTGCTACTGAACTCCAACACTGACCCTTTCCTCCCTGAGTCTATACACTAAAACAGACTGTCAAAGGGATCAATGACTGAATTGGAGCAGAGTGATCTTTCATGTAGCCCAGTTTGTCCACCCAAGTCCAAAGCCTTGGCCTGGTGCCACTCCAGAGTCCCTGACACGGACCGGCCCGGGCCTGGAAGACCTTCAGAGGGAGACCTCGGGGCCCGGGTAGGGCTCCCCGCCGCACCAGAAATCAGAAGGTTGTGAGATCTCCATCAGCCAGACCTCCTTCTGCTGCTCCTTCTGCGCCTCCTCAGTCTTTTTACTCTCCGCTTCTTTGTAGTAATGACAGTCCCTGCCGTCATCCGGGTCGTACGGCGGAGCCAGGATGTCCAGGAAAGCCGTCGGTCCGTCCACGGCGTCGATCTGGTGCAGGTTGTCCCGGTCCGGGGCGAGCACACACGGGCCGCTCTCCTCCGTGTACTCCGCGGCGGAGCGCCGCGCAGAGCGCCGCAGGGCGCCTCTCTGGGCCGGGGGAGTTGCCTGGGGGTCGCCGGCCGGTCTGTCCAACCTGTCGAAGCAGCTGATCCTGACCTTGCCGTACATGACTTTGAGCACGCCGTGCATCCCCGGGTGGTCGTGCAGCGGGATGGAAGCCCCGTCTTTCAGCAGGAACACCCCCATGCTGAATTCGTCCGTCTCACATATGTGCATGTAGGTTACCGGAGGGGTGCCGTGGTAAGGGTGCGGGGGAACGCCGGGGGAGCTGTCGACTCTCCGGGGGACGAGCTTCAGGTCCGCCGCTCTCACTTCCGTCATCAGGCTCCGCAGTTTGCTGTGGTTCTCCAGGAAGGCTTTCCCGGCTTCGCCCACCGGAGGAGCGTCTCTGAACGTGACCAGCGCCTGTCGGGCTATTCTCTGGACGATGGAGATCATGTTGCTGTCCCTGGGCATCATACCGAGTCAGGAACCGCCGGCGCCCGGTTCCACTTGTAGCTTGCTAGCGGTAGCCCTTAGCTAACGCCAAAGATGGTTTCATAACATGATGACTCACTCAATAGCCAAAGAAACTGGCCAATTCCGGTCTATGAAAATGGGCGTTAACCTCACGCATGCGCTCTCTTGTACCTCAGGCAGAGACAAAATAAGTGTAGTTTTTTACCACAGCAACCGATCTGGAGCAGGTCAACAAAACTAGCTCTGGTGTTAGCAATGCTTACTCACCGGGGTTCTGTTGTGTTCTTGCTTTTCAAAGTAACAAATATAAATATTGTTGTCACACCAGATATTAACACCTGCATGCTCCTAATAAACAGCGTGAACAACCAACACCAGACATCATTTGATGTTAGTTTTTGATAAATGATGAAACAGGTCTTGGTAGTGGACTCAGACTTTTGGACCCCACTGTATGGTTTGCTGCTGGTCCGGCGCGGTGACGTCTGGGGTTCCCGGAAATGGAGGCGGAGTGAGAGTTCTTCGCTTCTCTCTCCTCTCTGACTATGCTGTAACTCTACCACGTTTACCACACAGTCCGAGTTGACATCTTTCTGCTGTTCATTGATCTTCTGTCTTTTGGCGCATGAACGCGCCAAGCTGCACGTGGAGAAACACCAGATCAAAGTCTCGTGATCAAAGTGGATTTGGCTGAACAGCGGCGGATTTTGCCGCTTTCAACACCCCATTTTTGAATGGCTGTCAAACACGTCCGCACCAGACACTTCAGTTTACCCTTAGTGGATTGTGGGATATGTAGTCAGTATGTAGTCAACTGCTGTGCAATATTTCAGTTCAATATTTCAAAATACATTTGGTATTATTTTCACATTCCTTTTACCACCAAGCGTGTTTTTCATGGATTTACAGATCACTTGTTCCAGATCACCTCTAGTGACAGGAAGGAAGCATGATAATATTCTGTTATTAAGGATATTAAATATGATGTTCATGTGTAAACGTCATATCCCGTGTACAACAACCCAGAACCCAGAACCCTCATATGAGACTTAAACATGATTATCCTGAACCAGTTTTCCTTTCATGACATAATTTAGAAAGCAGCTCTCAACCTCCTCCACTGCTGGGAACCAAACTCCTCAGTAGGATTTTGTTTACGTCCCGTTTGGTCATCGGCCTGACGTCGGCTGTAACTCACTGTTTTCTTGTGTGTCAGAAATAAGCCCCGCCCCCACAAAAATCGACAACCAGTCATGATGTGAGTCATCTGTTGTTGTTGAGTTTCAATCTGAAGTAGGCAGCACCACACACACACACACACCCACACACACACACACACTCTTGCATTGAAGTGTGAGGCAGCATCTAGCTTCTTTTGTGAAACCTAAAATAGGAAAGCATCCCTGTCCAAGATGTCACCCTCTCCCACGTCTCCTCCTTCCTCTCCAGCTCCTCTTCACCCCGACAGCCACCTACTCAGTCTGCTTGATGCTCAAAATACATCCTACTTTGTGTTTGAGTGTACAAGTGAAATTCTCTGGAAGTTGTTGTTGTTGGTAGGAAGTGAAGTAAATAGACGCCATGATTCACCATCAGGACGCTTTTAGGTCTGACGCCGAGCCAAACGTCCTTGTAGTTGAGGTCCTGATCTCGTCCAAACCAAACAAACAGGAGGGAGTATTACTGCAAAAGGCTGTTGCTCTCTGACACACACACACACACACACACACACGCACACACACACACACACACACAAGCTATATTATTTACATTTAATAATAAACGTCCGATATGTCACTGTGTCATGAATTTGAAAGTGTGTGGACCGAAGCAGCAAACATGCCATTGATCCACTGATCAGTCATCAAACATCAAAATCATTATATTCAAAAACAATCAACTTTTAAATTCATAAATAAAAAATGTCATGTGGACGGGTTAGACTCAAAGCAACGAGGCGTCATCCGGTTCTCCCACTTCTTCCTAAGTGACCTGAACGTGGCGTGAACTCTCGGGGACATCATCTAAACTCATTTGCATGCAAAAAGGATTATGGGGGATTAAAACTGGTGAAGATTCATAGTCAAAGTCAGATTGTCTCAATAATCCTAGTTATACTTTGTTTTATTATTTGATCTGTGCAAAACGACTTTTACCACCTTGATGAAGTTTTAGCTGCTTCAGTACCAGGAGTCTGGAGCTGAGGAGTAGAAGAGGTGGTTGGTTTGGTTCGGTTCCCTCAGATGCTTCAATATGAGCGGACACACAATGTGTTTGTGGCTTGGTCTGGTCTGCAGGGTATAGACAGGAAACAGGCGACTACCCCCCAGAGACGCCTGACAGCCAGCAACCCTTCATATGGAGTATGAAGAACACGACGTTGAGTTTCCCTGCCCAGGAACATGACTGAACACTGTGTTGAGCAGGACACCAACACTGCCGGGGCTGGTTGGTGGTTTTATTCTCTGTGTAGCTCAAAGAGTGCAAAGAAAGAAATCAGTTTAAAGACGGAGAGGAGACAAATGTTTGCGATCTAATACGAGAAATCTGAAAAAACGGAAAACAGAATCAATACTTTGGTTTTTAGCACCTATAAATGACGCGTGTAGCTCAATTATTATAGATTATAGAAATTGTAGAATAATAGAGAACAAGAAAGTCGCACCTCCTCACGTTTTGGCACAAAAGGAGGTAAAGAGTGTCCGACTTTCTTTCAATTCAATTCAATTCAATTCAATTCAATTCAAGAGTTTAATTGTCACATACACACACGAGGTGTGTAGTGAAATGCAAAGTGGCAATGCTCAGCAGAAATGTGCAAAATAACAGGTTCACACTATTTACAATAAACCAACACAATATTTACAATAAGAGCACTTTATAAAAAAATATAGTAAAAAAAGGGAAAATTGTATGTGTAATATAAATTATAAATTATGTGTAGTCTTTACCTAAGTGTGTGTGTGTGCATAAGAGGGGCAGTGTGTGTGTCTTGGTGGGGGCCCTGGTGAGGTCAGAGTTCACAGTCCTGATGGCCTGAGGAAAGAAACTCCGTCTCAGTCTCTCTGTTTTGGCAGCGTGACTACGGAGGCGCTTGCCTGACCGCAGCAGCTGAAACAGTCCGTTGTTGGGGTGGTGAGGATCCTTCATGATCCTGCAGGCTCTGGTTCTGCACCTCCTGGTGTACAAGTCCTGCAGGGTGGGGAGTGTAGTTCCAATAGTGCGCTCGGCCGAACGCACTACTCTCTGCAGAGCCTTCCTGTCCTGAGCGGAGCTGTTGCCAAACCAGGCAGTGATGCTTCCTGTCAGGATGCTCTCCACAGCTCCAGAGTAGAAGGACTGAAGGATCCTCCGGGAGACTTTAAATTTCCTCAGTTGCCTGAGGTGGTAAAGGCGCTGCCTCGCCTTTCTCACCAGAGTGTCAGTGTGTGTGGACCATGTCAGATCTTCGGTGATGTTGACTCCCAGGTATTTATACCTGCTCACCCTCTCCACAGTATTCCCATTAATCCCCAGTGGTGAGTACGTCCTCTGTTGTTGTGTCCTCCTAAAGTCCACAATCAGCTCCTTAGTTTTGGTGACATTCAGGAGGAGGCTGTTGTCCTGGCACCAGAGTGACAGATCAGCCACTTCCTCCAGGTAGGCCTTCTCGTCGTTGTTGGAGATCAGGCCCACCACCACTGTGTCATCCGCAAACTTAATGATGGTGTTGGAGCTGAACCTGGCCACACAGTCATGTGTGTACAGGGAGTACAGTAGGGGGCTGAGGACGCAACCCTGGGGGGATCCTGTGTTCAGGGTGAGGGGGTTGGAGGTGTGTCTACCCACCCTGACCACCTGGGGCCTGGCGGTCAGGAAGTCCAGGATCCAGGCACACAGGGGGGTGTTCAGTCCCAGCTCCATCAACTTGCCAGCCAGTCTGGTGGGGACTATGGTATTGAAAGCTGAACTATAGTCAATGAACAGCAGTCTCACATAGCCCCCCTTCCGGCTGTCCAGATGAGAGAGTGTGGTGTGCAGTACCTGGGAGACAGCATCATCCGTGGATCTGTTGGGACGATAAGCAAACTGCAGCGGGTCCATGGAGCAAGGGAGGAAGGCGCAGATGTAGTCCTTATTTGCTGCAGTAGTTTTCTTCTTGTGGACACAAAACCCAGTAACTGATTTCCCTCGGTGTTTTGGAGAAAAGCTCGCCGGCATCGCTCGTCTCGCTGTCCCGTTATAAACCCGTCACCTCTGGCCCGGGAGCGTCAGCGTGACGACCGGTAGATGTTTACGTGACGCTCAGTTTGTGAAAGCGTCGTTTGCTTTTGACACTTTTTGAGATGGTCCGACGTCGAACTCCTCCGCTGACGGACCGGACAAAGAGCGTGATGAGCGACGCGACACGCTGTGTGAGCCGTGACGTCAGAGCGCCGCGTTGTCGTGTTTACCCTCCGTGGACCAGAACACAACACGCCATTCAACATATTGTTGTGCCCTGAAGTTCATCTCCCAGATATTTTCCCAACAGACTAAATGTTTTGTTGAATTAGGCCAAAATGAGAAATCTCAAGATCGTACAAAATAGTTCTGAAGTACTGAAGGATAAATGTGAGGTGGCAAAATGTTTTGTTTGAAATAAACAGAAGAAGAACTGGGTAGTTAGCATGAGCAGCGATAGCCACCGTGGCTGAACAGACAAAGAAAAGAGCGCCACCTACAGGAACTCAAACTCCATCAACAGAAAATCCAAGGAGAAAGACGTCACAGTACTGGACACACTGTTTGATTGACAGGTGATCTCTGGGAAGAGCAGTGAAGAACACCACAGTGAAGAACACCACAGTGAAGAACACCACAGTGAAGAACACCACAGTGAGGCTGAGAGACGAAGATGAAGACTGATAAACTAGGAACTCGAGGATTACCAACTACCAGTGTTGACGAAGATCCTTTAGATCTAGTGATTGTGGTATATTGATCAAGTCAATTATTAACTGATTAAATGATTTCTCTTTATAAATAAAGACTAAAGAGACTAACTCAACACTCTGCTGTCTTTACTGAACTCAACACTCTGTCTTTACTGAACTCAACACACTGCTGTCTTTACTGAACTCAACACACTGCTGTCTTTACTGAACTCAACACACTGCTGTCTTTACTGAACTCAACACACTGCTGTCTTTACTGAACTCAACACTCTGCTGTCTTTACTGAACTCAGCACACTGCTGTCTTTACTGAACTCAACACACTGCTGTCTTTACTGAACTCAACACACTGCTGTCTTTACTGAACTCAACACTCTGCTGTCTTTACTGAACTCAACACACTGCTGTCTTTACTGAACTCAACACTCTGCTGTCTTTACTGAACTCAACACTCTGCTGTCTTTACTGAACTCAACACTCTGCTGTCTTTACTGAACTCAGCACACTGCTGTCTTTACTGAACTCAACACACTGCTGTCTTTACTGAACTCAACACACTGCTGTCTTTACTGAACTCAACACTCTGCTGTCTTTACTGAACTCAACACACTGCTGTCTTTACTGAACTCAACACACTGCTGTCTTTACTGAACTCAACACTCTGCTGTCTTTACTGAACTCAACACTCTGCTGTCTTTACTGAACTCAACACTCTGCTGTCTTTACTGAACTCAGCACACTGCTGTCTTTACTGAACTCAACACACTGCTGTCTTTACTGAACTCAACACTCTGCTGTCTTTACTGAACTCAACACACTGCTGTCTTTACTGAACTCAACACTCTGTCTTTACTGAACTCAACACTCTGCTGTCTTTACTGAACTCAACACACTGCTGTCTTTACTGAACTCAACACTCTGCTGTCTTTACTGAACTCAGCACACTGCTGTCTTTACTGAACTCAACACACTGCTGTCTTTACTGAACTCAACACACTGCTGTCTTTACTGAACTCAACACTCTGCTGTCTTTACTGAACTCAACACTCTGCTGTCTTTACTGAACTCAACACTCTGCTGTCTTTACTGAACTCAACACTCTGCTGTCTTTACTGAACTCAACACTCTGCTGTCTTTACTGAACTCAACACACTGCTGTCTTTACTGAACTCAACACTCTGTCTTTACTGAACTCAACACTCTGCTGTCTTTACTGAACTCAACACACTGCTGTCTTTACTGAACTCAACACTCTGCTGTCTTTACTGAACTCAACACTCTGCTGTCTTTACTGAACTCAACACACTGCTGTCTTTACTGAACTCAACACTCTGCTGTCTTTACTGAACTCAACACTCTGCTGTCTTTACTGAACTCTCCAGCCTGTGGAGCTTTTGGAAGACTTGAGGAATGGTCACCACCGGCTGTGTGAAACTGTGTTGTCATGGTAATCACTTCCTAATGTCCTTTCTCTCACACACACACACACACACACACACACACACACACACACACACACACACACACACACACAGCTGGTTAAATGTTGCATCGTACATGGGTATAATTAGCTGATGACAAATAGAGAAAGAAACATTGGAACATTCTCATTGTGTGTGTGTGTGTGTGTGTGTGTGTGTGTTGCACCACCTACAGTCATATTATTAGCTGCCGGCAAATAAAGCCAGTGTTGGGACATTGTCGTCATCATGGTGTGTTCTGTGTGTGTGTGTGTGTGTGTGTGTGTGTGTGTCAGAAGGCAGGAGGACGTCGTGGCTCTGTCTCATCCTCCAAAGCTCTAAATAACCCGAGTGAGAAGGAGGCATCGCTGGTGTCCGCTGACTAACGTGTCCTTTCTTCTCTTCATCATCATCATTTCCTGCACGATTTTCATTCCAGACGTTATTTGGCGGCTGTAACGAATCAGAGCATGAAACTAATCTCTCCTCCACTGACTCACAGCAATAAAGACGCTATGTGTCGCATTTCGTTTTTCTCCACATTAAGACTACATTTCCCATAGGCCCCGGTGCTTCCTGTCCCCTCTCCCTGAAGAGGATCAACATGTTGAAGTGATTTCTCCATCTTCCTTTCTCTCCTTCCTCCATCTGCCGTCTCCAGAAACTCTTTATCTTTAGCTCCGTTAGCGCTGGAAGAACAGCGCCCTCTTCCTGTTTGGTGCCGTAAAGCAATCCAGCAGATTTCCCTCCAAATCGACCCTGGTGGACACAATGTAGAATGAGAGTAGAGGCTGGTAGAGGCTGGTAGAGGCTGACAGGCTGGTAGAGGCTGACAGGCTGGTAGAGGCTGGTAGAGGCTGACAGGCTGGTAGAGGCTGGTAGAGGCTGGTAGAGGCTGGTAGAGGCTGTCAGGCTGGTAGAGGCTGGTAGAGGCTGTCAGGCTGGTAGAGGCTGACAGGCTGACAGGCTGGTAGAGGCTGGTAGAGGCTGTCAGGCTGGTAGAGGCTGGTAGATGGTGGAGTTATACTGATGACTCCACGTAGCACCTTTAACTCCAGTGTTTATACCAACGCCTTTCTCTCTCTGATTTTCCATTTCAGATTTTTTTCCAGACCCTAATTTCTTTTTTTGTTAAAGTTCAATATCACGTATGATTATGTCTGGGAAATATAACATAACAATCTGTCAACTAGACCACATCACTCTACACCTGAACATGATTCTACACTACAACTAATATCACAGTTGTGATGTGATCTTTCATACTTTGACGTTTTGCGTAACTCTGAACCGTTTCAATAACTGGAAATGATCAAAGTGATTTTCCAAAGTATTCTATTCATTTCAGACGTTTCCTAAAATGTTCAATGTAAAACAGACGACACTCTGCAGCCACACTAACCGACAGAGACACCAGCAGTTCCCCTGATTACATCATCATTAGAGAACATCATTAGAGAACATGCAGGAAGAGGAAAGGGAACTGTGACTGTTTCTACCATCATGGGATTTAACTCACAAGATAAAACAACTTCAGAGTGTCTGAGAAGATACTGAGGAATGATTCATCTTTCTGTTACTCACATATAAAAGATGCTGCGATGCTTTATTTGACGGTCAGGTGACAGAAAGCAGAAGTTACACTAAGTGTCACTTGCTGTGTGTCTCTAACCTCGACATTCAATATCTATTGGCTGCTTCTTACACTATCGTGGGAATCAGCTGAAACTCTTCGGTTCATCTCCCGAGCTTATTTATGTGAAAAGGGCGACATCCAGTGGTCATTTGTGAGAACTGCAAAGTGATATTTGGTCTTAGACGTTCATTTCTTTGTTTTTGTTTTGGATATTTAGAAACTTTCATTATTTTTGAAAGCATCACATGTGCCTAAGAGTACTGTATATGGGCATTTTTTACATATTGTCTATGGTGTGGCAAATATTGTGCAAATGTTTTTACCTTAGGTGAACGTTTCCAAAGTCCAAATTGGAGTTGGGCCCAAGAAACCCATTCTGAACCCAAGATGAAATGTCAAAATATCACAGTTGTCATCGGAAAATTTGGCTGTTTTTCTAAAAAAAACTTCCATAAAACAAACAAAAAAATAAAATAAAAGTGACTTTGTAAATAAAAGCAAATAAAATAAAAGCAAATAAAAATAAAAGCAAATAAAATAAAAAATAAAAGCAAATAAAATAAAAATAAAAGTAAATAAAAATAAAAGCGTAGACTTTGCGAGGATACAGGTTTTACCCTGACAGCAGCGATCTTCTTTCCACCCACACAAAACAAAAAGTTGGAAATAATCTTGGTGTCATTTTGTTCTTTAATCTTCCATGATACCACACAGACCGACACGTTTCAACAAAGAAAGTATTCCAGTTCTTCACAGTATTGCATTTTGCACAGTGTTATGCAGACTACAGTGTTTTTAAGTGAAGGCACAAAACTAGTGGTTACTTCTGCAAACGAAATCCCTACCGACAGACGTTATGAACCGAAGACACCAAACTGGGCCGCCGCAACAGTATCACAGAACATAAAACTAACTCTGTCTCTACTGACGCACAGCAATAAAGGTAGTAGTGTCATCATCAAACTCACTTCACCTCCACTTTAACACTTTGAACCCACTCCTCGAGCAACAGTCCCTCTGGGTCTCAGGGTTCCTACACATTTACCATTTCAAAACTTTTCCCCATTTTTTCCTTCATTTCTTGACTGGATTTTAACGTTTTGGTCGATGTCCAATATGAAGCATGCTGGTATCAGCTGATCAATTAGGCCACATCGCTCCACAGACGATTGATTCTTCTTCTAACGGATACAACACTTGGTTTATAAATATATGGAATCGGTCAAATGTACAGAGGAAAACTTCCAGACTTTTCCCAGACCTTTTTCAAGAAACATTACCAGAAATGTTCAAACACATTTCCCAGACTTTTCCCAACCTGTGTAGGAACCCTGCTGATTGTCCAGTATGTAACACACTCTCCAAACTAAGTGCTCTTAGGTTGGTTTAGTACAACTCTCCTCCCTCGAACACCGTTAAAATAGACCTCGCTCTGCTACAAAAGTACACATATTAGTACAAGATATCAGTATTTTATAAGTACTTTGATTTTTTTTTGCTACATATGAAGCATGCTGTCACAGTAACACAATAGCTACATATGTAGTAGCAGTAGTAGTAGGCTGCCTCATGCATCTTCCACCTTCCAGAGACTCTGGAGACACGCAAGAACAGTACAACAGGGACGTACCTGAAGCACTGCACACACACACACACACACGCACACGCACACACACAGTCACACACCACAAAAGAAGAACGCTGCTGTTTGCATGAAAACCCCAAAACTCCACTACCGGTGATTCTGGTTGATCTGATGACTTTATCCTGCAGAAGCGACGCAGACAATTCTGTCTTGAACGTGAAACAGTATAAAACACATAAAAACTCTCCTTATTCATGGGCAGTAGTGAAGGTTTCTACTGTTCCATAGCAAAATAATGACCTTAACACCTGTATATCTTCAAGGGTTGATAGGGTTATTGATCACCAATGACTCGATTTCTTGGCCAGCTGCTGAGATTTATGGCTTTCAAAACAAAAACAAAGATTTCCCACCCAGTAGTTAGCATGGAGATAGACTACCCCTCCACTAGACCTCTGATGAGCTAGCTTATTTGTGTCCATTACAGGCCACTGTAACTCAGGGGATTCGCTGTACCAGAGACTTGTGTAGGAGGAGATCAGGTCTATCCATGTTATTGTAATTCCTACTGGTCACCACTAGGGGTCGATAGAGGTGCTCCTGGAGATGGAGAAGAGGTGCAGCAAGCATGCAGCAAAAACAGGGACTTGCACAATAGCATCATGTCTCCAGTGTGTCAACAGCTGACAGCCTCTAAAATGTGACTATTTTGTTAGCAAACCTACCAGAACCAAACCAGAAATAAGAGTTGGAGTCACATTTTACAAATGGTGGATCTCTAATTTTGCACTGAAACTCTTGTTGGTTCACGTGATGGTTTCATGACCCTGGTGATCACGTGACCCGTTGAAACGCCGTCTTATAATAAAAAAAAATGCACGGGAATGAGATTCTTTCAATTCCTGTCAAGTGAACTTAGTGGAGATGTGGGGTTTTCATCCGATAGCAGCGATATCGAGGCTTAAAATCATCAGAGCCTGAATTCCCAAAGCCCCAAAGGTTTGGATCTCCAGGAAACTCAGGAGGCGATTTGTCCAAACTTATGTGGAACAGGGATTAATGTGGAGGAACGAGGAAACCCAGTAACCTCCATCTCTTCTCTTTTGGGCCCGGACCCGTTCAGAAGCCACGACAACATCTCCAAAAAGGCGTGGTTGTCAATCGAAGGCTGTTTTTCTGAAGGAAACATTTCAATTTAAAAGGAAACTTCACTTTGTCTTTTCCCGTCTGACTTAGTTTGTGAAGTACGGCTTTAAAAAAGCAACAACTGTTTTTTGGCAACTTCCAATAAATTTGGAGCAAATCGTGACGTAACTGCTGGTCTTCGAAAAACAAAAATGAAACTTTGCATGAACTAAAACAAGGTTGAGTTTGCTACCCAGCTAACTACCGTAGGACTACTACTTCCACTGGAGGACACAAAATATCTCTGTACAAAATATCAATAACACCGTCAACAAAACCTAAACCAACAATAGCAAATATACATTTTACACTGAATACCTTTCACAGATACATTCTCGTTATTGGATGTAAACAAGAACAATGATACACAGGCTGACATGAGTCGATAATACTGCAAGTCACTTTGGATGAGAGCGTCTGGCGGTAGGAGGATCTCCACCCGGTTCCATGTGAACGAGATCGTGTTCAAGCCCGACAATGAGAACAAAAGGCCTTAAAACACGGCAGCTCAACATCAAGAGTACATTCTGTATGTGGTGGCCGGCAGACCGCCGCCAAACAGCACTGGGTTTGTTTCATCCAGCGATGTAGCGCGAGACAGAGAGGAGGGAAAACTCAGCATCATAAGGCAAACAACCACCAACGTTAGAAAAACAAGTATATTGTCAAACCCACCCTGATATTACTACGATGTGTACGATGGATTAAGGCCATGAAAATCTGTCAGCCTTAAAGAACGGAGAAGAAACTATCCACTACATCGCTGGTTTTACCCTACGGTTGGTACCAGATGGGAGGGGTCAGCCACATGTGACCAGGAGTGCCAGAAATGTTAGAACTTTTTTGAAAGTATTTGAAAGTATTTGAAAGCCAATTTAGCCTCGTTTTCTGTCTGTCAACGTAGCTGACAGGATCTGAACGGCCCTGCTGCGGTAACCCCACCCACCTGGCGCTGCAAGCAGGTTAAAAACAAACACAAATAATGATTTGGCGGAGGTCTGGTGTCCTGCATGAACGCTGGTCATCCAACTCCTGTCTGTGCTAGCAGCCGTTTCACCACTCAACACTCAACACCTCCATTACAAAATAATGATCATCTATAAATCAGATTACTGATGATCAATATATACAGCTAACACCGCCGGAGGGCTGAGTGTGTCAATATTTGGCTGAGAAAGCACAGACAGACGTAAGATGGCGACGGATCGGGAGCCTTTGACTTGTGTGTTGCAGACGTGGAGTCGGACCAGAGAGGACGTGTCATCGGCATCGCTGGGGTCATTTACTTTGAAATGTAGTTACTTCAAAATAAAACTGAAAACCCTGTTTCCATGGTAAGAGTCTTATACCTAATCTGCAATGAAATCCTTAATCCAGTAGATGAAGAGTTCACGCTGATCTTAAAGTAGCTGTGATGTAAACTGACCCCCAACCTGTTGCTGAAGTATCTTGAGTAACTCTTTAAAATGGCCTTAGTTAAGAGAAATAACCTACCCAGAAGTCCCATGACTCCCCAGCAGCTGGTTGATTGGTTGAGTTCTGGTAACCTGTCATCCCACCAGGTTAGAGAGTCCAAACCAACCTGGTTCCAGTCTGTCACTTGATCTACCATGATGGACTTGTCTGCTCTTCTCTGGTGTTCATACCAGTTAAGAACACATGAAGAAACATCTGAACATGAGCATCAGTCCAGACTGACCAAGTCTCCTTCTACCCATAATGCCTTGTGTTCTGGGGTGGTTTCCTGTAGCTGGTTGGATCCCGTTCTCTCTCCTAACGAACCACCACAGTTCTCTTCTACCCATAATGCCTTGTGTTCTGGGGTGGTTTCCTGTAGCTGGTTGGATCCCGTTCTCTCTCCTAACGAACCACCACAGTTCTCTTCTACCCATAATGCCTTGTGTTCTCTTGTTAGAGGACTGAGATGTTTTCAGGCGTCTCGTCAGTTATTTGGTGAATGTTGTTGTTCTCACCTGGAGACCAACCAGCTAGAGGAGGAAACGCTGCAGAGCTTAATGAACCCACCAGAACACGCTGGCTGTGAACGCAGCCTCATTGTCTGCTTACAATACCGGTAGGTTAAAACATGGAATAAGGTCATTGTGAAGTGTTACCACCTAACCCGTCTCTCCCCCCGGTCCATCTCTACGGCTCTAGGCCTCGTACCCGGCGGACCGGCGCCGCTGGTGGTTCCAGATGTCGTCTCTGTGTTCGGGTCGGCAGAACAGCCTGGACGAGTGGGCCAGGCGCTCCCGGTGCTCCCGGTCCCGGTCTCGGCCCGGTTTGGAGAACGGCGGACGACCTCCAAACTGGGAGGAGGAATGGGATCTGTTGTCGTGGAGACCGGAGGAGGAGAGCTGACCCCCCGCTGACCTGGAAGTGATGTGATGGAACAGGAAGTGGATGAGAACTCAAAAAGAATCAATTCATTGGTTCTAATCGGCTTGGAGAACCAGATGAGGAGGAGCTCACCTGCTTTTAGTGATTCTGTGAGGTCCGTTGTCAGTCGGCTGCTGGTGCTGCTGGGAGGAGGAGGAGTCAGAGACTAGCAGAGTACTAGTCCTTTAACTACCGACTACTAGCACAATACTAGTCCTTGTACTAGCAGAGTACTAGTCCTTTAACTACCGACTACTAGCAGAGTACGTGCACACGCCTGCATGTGTGTGTGTGTGGAAGTGTATACATACATGCATGCATACTATTGTGTGTGTGTGTGTGTGTGTGTGTGTGTGTGTTCTACCCTGTAGTGGTTGCAGCATGGCGGGCTGCTGTTTCCTTGGTAATACTCCACCAGCCTCTCGGCCAGAGCGATGCGTCTCAGCAGGTTCTCGATGAAGCGCTGGATCCGGACCTTCCCGCACGTCTCCTGGCGGGCCGCCGCCTCCAGAAACTTCTGGATGGTGATCACCTCCCTGGAACAACAACGCCAGTCAGCCTCCTCCGTTAACCCCTTCAGGACTTCACTTCACTACTTTGTTGTGTTTTAGTATGTGGTGGGTTCAGGTCCAAGCCAACCAGGGCTTGGAAACAAACGTCACATGACTCACGAGTAGCCCGGTTGAACCTCACACCGCTCACCTCTCTCGTCGCTCCAGCTCGTTCTCGGAGGCGTTGAGCTGCTCCCTCAGCGTGGCGATCACCATGACGGCCACGTCGACCTGCCGGCTCAGCGACCGCTCCCTGTCCGCCACTTCCTGCCTCTCCTGGGCCAGGTGCTGCGAGTGGGCGCGCTCACACAGGAGCTCGGTGTCGGTCTGGGCCAGCTCGGTGCTCACCCGGGCCAGCCGCCGCTGCATGGTGCTGTCCGCCGCCCGCAGGATGCTGGCCAGTCGGCGACGCACTGCGGCCGAGGCTGCCGCCACCTCCAGCCCGGCGTACAAGTTCTGTTCTGGGGGGACGGCGGAGGAGAGGAGGGTTAGGACTAAAGTCATTTACAATTTATTGATTGATATTATGATCATTATTGATCCAGATTATTAGTCTTGATGATCTAAAGACAAAATTATTTTACTGCACTTTTGCTCTTACATCAACATCTTGACTGTTTTCAACTGCAGCAGACTGAATGAAATCAAAGGTTTCAATATGGCCGATATTGATATATACAGTTATTGATTGTGAAAACGACACAGTATTTTGCAGGTCTTCATACATGTTTACCATAGGACAGGCTTCCTTTCCAGTTTTTCCACAACTAGACTTTGATCAACTTTTATGAAATAACTGCTTGTTATCAATGCAATCATTAGATCAGAGTATGTTTTAGTTTTTTTTCAAATGGCGGATCGTTTTAAAGCTGCACGTTTTGTAAAAATCCACTTATTTTATCAGCCTCACAAACTGGGACTGCAAAAGAGAGCCAATCCCCACTACTGTAGATCTATTTACTCAAACTCATTTCAGGTGATTTCAAAGATCGCCACACAGGAAGTGACGACTCCAAACTGAAGAGTGAATCCAAAAGTGTCTCCTAAACAGCAGCGAGGCAGTGAGACCTCTTCACCTCCTCTACCCACCACACACTGAGAAGAAGACACTTTAATGACTTCTTCACTGCACAGGTTTTCTGGGTAATGAAGTCCTTCAAAACTTCAAGAATTCAGTTATCTCCCGCTGCCACTTGGGGCCGCCAAAGAGCGAACTTGCCTAGTGCAGCTTTAACCTGTCAGACCACCAGAGGGGTTATCAGTTATCAATAACAGAAAAATACAATAAAGAACATTTCTGACACTCTGCTGTATGACTCTGTTAAACCCCGTGCCTCAAACTAAGCGGTGAAGGGATATGAAGATGTAACCATGGGAGTTCACCCTACCTACGGTGTCTGGGGAGGCCCCTGGGTCCGGGTCTGGTGGGGGGCCAAGAGGAGCAGGAGGAGGGAAGGGGAGGTGATGGTGGTTGAGGTGGTGCTGGCTTCGATCAGACTTTTTGGGGAACAATTTGATATCCTCCTCATGTCTACCGGCGTCTCCTTCTTCCCCGTCTTCCTCTTCATCCCCAACATCTTCATCCTCGGTCCCCCCATCCTCCTCCTCATCCTCATCCTCCTGCGTCCCCACCCCTACACTCTGGGTGCGCCTCCTCTCCGAGCTGTAAGAGTGGAGGTAGCCGCTGTCTCTGCAGTCGCTGAGGGAGCGCACGTGGAGCGCCCGCCCACCGCCATGCTGCCCCCTGCGTGTCGGGAGGCTCATGTCGTGCCAGGGGATCGCCATGGCGGTCGGATCAGGGAGCTTCCCGGTGATGCTGAAGCTCCCGGCGGCCTCGTCCGGTGAGCGGTACGAGTGGCGGTACTCCAGGTGGGCCCGCAGGGAGGCCAGGCTGTGGAAGCGCTCCTGCTCGCCACAGCGGGGGCACCGGAAGGGGAAGTCGGAGGAGGTGGAGGAGGAGGAGACGGACTCGGTGTTCCTCTCCAGGAGGAAAGAACCAGAACCTCTGGAACACAACTTCTGCTGCATCACTCTACAGCTCCTGGAAGACAAAAAGAATAGACAGATCAGAATAGAGAAAAAATCAATAGAATAGAACAGAATAGAAAACCTAGGAATCACAGGATTGGCATAATGACTAAATGAAGTGATGAACAGTAGATGTACTATCATTAGGCTCCTCCCATACAGCATCCTGACTGGTCAAAGGACCAATCAGACTGAATTCAGACTACAACTAGCTTAGCAGGACTTGAGCATGATTAAGGCTGCAAGTCTAAACAATTAATTATCATCTTAATACAATTACCCACATTACATCGCTATATTTGCATGCATCAATCATTCAAATCAATCAATCAATCAGTCAATCAATTAGTGAATCAATCAAAATGGATCATAACTGAATCTGACCCTGCAGGATCTGGTCAGATTTCTAGTCAGCCAACATGAATAAAGCCAGGAGGACAGATTGGGAGACAGCAGGTGACCTGAGCAGCAACGGATTTATCTTCCTGAGCAACACACACACACGCACGCACGCACACACACACACACACACAGGCACGCACAGGACATTTTCTATTCTGTTGTTTCTATTCCCTGTGTAGTTAATTCTGCACCAGAATAACGGCCTAACAGGTCAATTATACCAACAGTGTTTAGCATTAGCCAACTAGCCTCACCTGGCTGCTGCCTTGCATGGCTTAGCTTAGCCACCCAGCTAGCACACTGGAACATTAGCTGAATCATTACAACACAACGACAGAGTGAATATCATGTTCTTACGGCGTCTGACGTCCCAGTAGCTTACAGACCTCTACTGTCCATACATGTCATGTCGCAGATAGACAGCAGCCTGCATGATGTCATTCATTGAGGAGAGAGAAAAAGGACCAGTGGCAAGCTAGACGGAATTAAAAGACATTACTTCCGGTTAGCGCTTTCTAAATAAAATCGATTAAATTGTGCTTCCGGTCTGGAGTTTCAGAATACAGTAATACCACCATTACTACTTATAATAATAATACTAATAACTATGTATATAATTAATCATATTACAACAATATAACAAAATATATTTAAAAAATATATTAGAAAAATAAATTACTATTATTATTATTATTATTATACAACTAAATTAAACTAAAATAACCCAATAGTAGAAGACTGTTTGTACTGAGCAGCTCCCAGTGCTCTCTGTTCATGCTTAAGAAACTCCTTAAGCAGTATTTTATATATTTTATATTCGGTTTATTGCCTAACGACTTGATTTAGACAGAGACCACTCTGTCTAGGTCTCGACCTCCTGGACCTGGTTTTGACTCAAACTCGACCAGTTTAATAGTTTGGACAGCAGGTGGCAGCAAAGACCTGAGGAAATAATAATAACCTGGAGCTACAGGGCCTGTGTACACATACAGAGATGTAGTGTGTTTAGTTTAGAAGACTGAGAAACTGAGTGTGTGTGTGTGTGTGTGTGTGTGTGTGTGTGTGGTGTGAAGGGGGGGGGGGGGGCGATCAGAAAGTGAATCATTGAACCAAAAAAACTGTTTTATTTTTCAACATGTTGATGTGCAGAGATATAAAGCATGTATGTATACAAATGATGATTACACGTTGTTCATATCTATAAAAGCCCATAATATTATCACACTATGGTGATAATATTAATACAGGTAGCTGCCAGAATAAAGGAAACACCACCGAGTGTTTCAACAAAGTAAAAGAACCAGGGACTCTCGGAGCCCCACTGCAGCCAGACTGCTGACTTTGCACATGTAATGATGTCGCCTCCAGTAACTTTGTATTCTGCGTCGTATGAAACCTGGTTTACCAGCTGATGCTCGTCTGGATGTGAAGTGGTCATTTGATGCTGAATGCAGACCGTCGGGGTTCGCAGGTACACCAATATATAGTTGTTCTCCTGCCCTTCCTTTCTTCATTCACTCCTTTCCTTTCCTCCTTCCTTCCTTTCTCCTTCCATACCCTCTTCCTTCTTTCCGTCTAATAATACTACATACTGTATAGCGTGCTACTACTACTGCGTCTACTGCTGCTACTATACTCTGCTAGGACTACTTCTTTCTGATTAATTTAACTATTTTTAACACAGGAATTTAAGTTCATTCACTCTTTTTCAGCCGTGCTCAAAAGAAAAACAGCCAAACATGCAGTTTAACCTTCTATTCCACACTTTGTAATGGGAATGATCGGCGCTACAGTGAGGTTACAGCAGTGTAAACATTGTGTTTTATATGTGTTTATGACCTTTGGAAGATGTGATTTTTATTCACCTGCCCAGCGACTGGAGGTGACAACTCTCTTCTGCATGAAACCTTTTCTAGTAAATATCTAGTATTGAATCCCAGCACAGCCTCCCTTAAAAAAATGGCATGTCACTTCCTTCCTTCCTTCCTTCCTTCCTACTGGCAGTGGAGGTGGTAGTTGAGCTTGTCTCCTAGCCTGGTTCCTGCTAGGTGTCTGCTGAAGGCCTGGTCCATCTCCTGGCTCTGCTCCGGTGTGAAGTGGTTCCTCCAGTCCCCGACCTCACCTTCACAGGGACAACAACACTTGGGTTAGGTTTGACAACAACGGTGTTCCTGTACAACGGCAGTCAGCATCCATCCTGCTTCAGCACCAGACAGACAATCACTTATTACATGTGATAGATGAAAAGGGTTCCTCTGGGATGTAAGTTCATTAAACGTTCTTCATCCCTTCAGGTTTCTAAACGTCTCAGAAACCATTTAAAACACTGACTTCTGATTATTATTATTAAGAATGATGAAAGTATTTTAATTAGTAATAATTAATTCAACAAGTTAATTAAATTGAACTTGATGAAGCTTTCCACCCTGGAACTACCAGGATGTTACAGGGTCTGGAACTCTGATACCAGGAGGTTAGAGGGTTTGGAACTCTAACACCAGGATGTTAGAGGGTCTGGAACTCTGATACCGGGATGTTAGAGGGTCTGGAACTCTAACACCAGGATGTTAGAGGGTCTGGAACTCTGATACCGGGATGTTAGAGGGTCTGGAACTCTAACACCAGGATGTTAGAGGGTCTGGAACTCTGATACCAGGAGGTTAGAGGGTCTGGAACTCTGACACCAGGAGGTTAGAGGGTCTGGAACTCTGATACCAGGAGGTTAGAGGGTTTGGAACTCTAACACCAGGATGTTAGAGGGTCTGGAACTCTGATACCAGGAGGTTAGAGGGTCTGGAACTCTGACACCAGGACGTTAGAGGGTCTGGAACTCTAACACCAGGATGTTACAGGGTCTGGAACTCTGATACCAGGAGGTTAGAGGGTCTGGAACTCTGATACCAGGAGGTTAGAGGGTCTGGAACTCTGACACCAGGATGTTACAGGGTCTGGAACTCTGACACCAGGACGTTAGAGGGTCTGGAACTCTGACACCGGGACGTTACAAGGTCTGGAACTCTGATACCAGGAGGTTAGAGGGTCTGGAACTCTGATACCAGGAGGTTAGAGGGTCTGGAACTCTGACACCAGGACGTTAGAGGGTCTGGAACTCTAACACCAGGATGTTACAGGGTCTGGAACTCTGACACCAAGACGTTAGAGGGTCTGGAACTCTGATACCAGGAGGTTAGAGGGTCTGGAACTCTGACACCAGGACGTTAGAGGGTCTGGAACTCTAACACCAGGATGTTACAGGGTCTGGAACTCTGATACCAGGAGGTTAGAGGGTCTGGAACTCTGACACCAGGACGGTAGAGGGTTTGGAACTCTGACACCAGGACGTTAGAGGGTCTGGAACTCTAACACCAGGATGTTAGAGGGTCTGGAATTCTGATACCAGGAGGTTAGAAGGTCTGGAACTCTGATACCAGGAGGTTAGAGGGTCTGGAACTCTGATACCAGGAGGTTAGAGGGTCTGGAACTCTGATACCAGGAGGTTAGAGGGTCTGGAACTCTGACACCAGGACGTTAGAGGGTCTGGAACTCTAACACCAGGACGTTAGAGGGTCTGGAACTCTAACACCAGGATGTTACAGGGTCTGGAACTCTGATACCAGGAGGTTAGAGGGTCTGGAACTCTGACACCAGGACGTTAGAGGGTTTGGAACTCTGACACCAGGACGTTAGAGGGTCTGGAACTCTGACACCAGGACGTTAGAGGGTCTGGAACTCTAACACCAGGATGTTAGAGGGTCTGGAACTCTGATACCAGGAGGTTAGAAGGTCTGGAACTCTGACACCGGGACGTTAGAGGGTTTGGAACTCTGACACCAGGACGTTAGAGGGTCTGGAACTCTAACACCAGGATGTTAGAGGGTCTGGAACTCTGATACCAGGAGGTTAGAGGGTCTGGAACTCTAATACCGGGATGTTAGAGGGTCTGGAACTCTAACACCGGGACGTTAGAGGGTCTGGAACTCTGACACCAGGACGTTAGAGGGTCTGGAACTCTAACACCAGGATGTTAGAGGGTCTGGAACTCTGATACCAGGAGGTTAGAGGGTCTGGAACTCTGACACCAGGAGGTTAGAGGGTCTGGAACTCTAACACCAGGACGTTAGAGGGTCTGGAACTCTGATACCAGGAGGTTAGAGGGTCTGGAACTCTAACACCAGGAGGTTAGAGGGTTTGGAACTCTGACACCAGGAGGTTAGAGGGTCTGGAACTCTGATACCAGGAGGTTAGAGGGTCTGGAACTCTAACACCAGGATGTTAGAGGGTCTGGAACTCTGATACCAGGAGGTTAGAGGGTCTGGAACTCTAACACCAGGAGGTTAGAGAGTTTGGAACTCTGACACCAGGAGGTTAGAGGGTCTGGAACTCTGACACCGGGACGTTAGAGGGTCTGGAACTCTGACACCGGGACGTTAGAGGGTCTGGAACTCTGACACCGGGATTTTAGAGGGTCTGGAACTCTAATACTGGGATGTTAGAGGGTCTGGAACTCTGACACCGGGACGTTAGAGGGTCTGGAACTCTAATACCGGGATTTTAGAGGGTCTGGAACTCTAATACCGGGATGTTAGAGGGTCTGGAACTCTGACACCGGGACGTTAGAGGGTCTGGAACTCTAACACCAGGATGTTAGAGGGTCTGGAACTCTGATACCAGGAGGTTAGAGGGTCTGGAACTCTGACACCGGGACGTTAGAGGGTCTGGAACTCTGACACTGGGATGTTAGAGGGTCTGGAACTATGATACCAGAATGTTACAGGGTCTGGAACTCTAACACCAGGATGTTAGAGGGTCTGGAACTCTTGACACCGGGACGTTAGAGGGTCTGGAACTCTGACACCGGGACGTTAGAGGGTCTGGAACTATGATACCAGAATGTTAGAGGGTCTGGAACTCTGACACCGGGACATTAGAGGGTCTGGAACTTTAATACCGGGACGTTAGAGGGTCTGGAACTCTGACACCGGGACGTTAGAGGGTCTGGAACTCTGACACCGGGACTTATGAAGTGTTATCCATATCATAAAGGTCATGTGAATCACATGTGACTGTAATGTTATATCACTCTCCATGACACGGCAGCATTAAACCGCCTGCACAGCACATACGTGCTGCGTGTTTACTTCAGGTTACATGCAGATACTGTAAACCACAATCTGCTGTGATACCATGCTGGACCACGCCCTGATATACGGCAGCAAGTCAATCAGCGCTCCAGATGAAAGGCAGAAGCTTACAGGGGAGTTATGAGGAAACAGAGACGTTCTGCAGACTCAGAGGAGTAATGGGTGATGAATTCAACCAGCAGGCCAAAGGTCCTTTTAACCAGCGGTGGTCCTCAAATCCTCAGGGTCCAGAGTACTGCTGGTTTTCTGTCTGACCAGCTAGTTAACTGCACTGATTGTCTGGCAGTGTGAGGACTCATCACAACGTACTAGCTAGTGTACAAAATATTAGAACTATCTTCCTAACATTGAGTTGCAGACCATCTATCCATCTCTCCTTGATGACTGAAGTGGATTCAACAGGTGAAATGAAAGAGATCAGAGCTTCACCTGCACACTGAGCACTTGATCTGATTTCACCTATCTCTGCTTTCTCTCATATCGTCCAGGATCTTTCTGACTGTGTGTCGACCAGTTTTGGACCAAGCAGTACATACATTATTACATGCATTCATTCCAGCAGAAACAACTGGAAATATCAGAAACATGCACCAGATAAGCACAAATAATGCTTTAATCTTCATAGACGTCTACTAAGCTTTTACTTTGAAACCCTATAACCTCACTTCAGTCCATACGCTGTAAACCTCAGCGGGTGGATACACCTGATCAGCTTCATGCTTCTGATGGTTTGGACTTTCAGTCTATAAGGTGTGATGCAATTCACAGTCCTGACTAACTGAACAGCTTGTTGTAAACTGTGTGAGTTACAACCTGCCAAAGACGTTTCAATGAGACTAATAACACAGTTAGTGTCGTGTTGTGGCTTGTCAGTCAGCTGCTTCATGGTTTAGTTGTCTTGTCGAGATATCAAATGTTGTTTTCTTGTGATCACTATTTAGTTTGTTACTGAAGTGGTTGTATGTTGAGGTAACAGGAGTAAAAAGGCTTCCGTACTTGGCACCAAAGGTGGAGACTAAACTGAATTAAAAGATGAGGAACTTTAGGATTATCGCTAAATACATCTTCATAAGACTTTAGGACACCACACACACACACACACGATGAACCCACCTTTCCTGAAGATGACGTTGACCAGACTGCTGTGGGCGGCGCTCTCCTTCATGGCGGTGAAGGTGCTCTCCTCTGAGATCTTCTGAATCTGAGCCTCCGTCAGACTGAAGCCAAAGAACCTGGAGATCCGACGGACGCCATCGCTCAGGTCCTGTGGACCAGAGAGTCCAGTCCAGTTCAGTCAGTGTGGCCAGTTCCAGACAGGGTTCTACTGTAGTTCTACCAAACATCATGCTCAAACCCTGTTGTAATTTTGATGAAACGTGGTGGGATGATGCATCTTTGCGTTGTGTTATGGTGTTTAAAAAATGGGGGCACTATAATTATGGGCAAAATTTGTGACTCAAATGTGACACCTAAGACCAGTGGTTCTCAATCCAGTCCTCAAGGACCCCCTGTCCTGGAGGGTTTAGCTCCAGCCTTACTGAACCAATTAGAGGCTTCACGTTTTCATGATACCTTAACTGGTTCAGGTGTGTCTGAGTAGAGCTGGAGCTACAACCTCCAGGACAGGACTGAGGACTGGATTGAGAACCACTGCCTAAGACAACCTGGTCAGATTTTGAGTGAAGTTGGAGGAATGATTTTGGCACAAACAGCCATAGGATCTGCAGGTTTTGCTCTCAAGTCCCTTCATTTCCTTTACGAGCCGATATCACCGCCCACTGGATCTGTTGATATTACAACCATATAATATCACCGCCCACTGGATCTGTTGATATTACAACCATATAATATCACCACCCACTGGATCTGTTGATGAACGCTGCTACCAGATACACAACCACATCAGATCAGACTGCAGTGGGTGAACTACCTGATTTAGCTCTTCGTAGGTGACGATCATGAGGTTGGGGTCGTCTATCCTCTTCTCCCAGGCCAAAGCGTGGTCAAAGTACGACCCCCAAGGAACTACAGACAGACAGACAGGCAGGCAGTTAGACAGACAGACAGGCAGACAGATGGACAGGAAGACTCCGGAGAGAAAAGGGTGTAGCTGCGTCCATATTAACCAGGAAAGTTGAAAACATTTCCCTGACTGGGTTGAATCAGTCATAAAACACACCAGCGGTCCTTGACCCCTCCATGACCTCAGTCCCACCCTTGGAAACGTAATGAAAAAGGGCCAAGGATCAAACTCAATAGCACCCAGTGTTGGTCTGTGGGTGGTGTCGGTGAATTACAGGTATGTTGCACAAGAGACACCAGACCAACAGCAGCTCAGAGGGGAAGCATCTCCTGTTGTAGCTCAGTGGGTAGAGCAAGGCACTGCCAGGGTTAGGGGTTAAATTCCCTGTATACCACATTGATCTATAGATGATTGAAATGATGCCCTCAGCACCTTTAACTGTTGGTCCATCGATTTTAGAGGTCTGATGAGTAAAACAACCGTGTTTTCCACAGCGACCCTGTCCATCTATACGTGCTTTTTATTGGCCAATAAACAGATGTTTGTTTTCAAAGGTCACTGGAGCCAAAGATCCTAAACACAAACGTATGTGCAAAAAAAAGGGGAATTTCTGTGGACAGTATTATACTAACGTCTATCATGTGGATTGAGGGAAACCTTGTCTGACTGTGATAGGCTTTTCACACTTGAATATGTTAGCCCAGGGTTAACTTTAACCCTGGGTTATAATAGCCCTGGGTTAATTTTTCTCACGTTTCACACTAGTTTTCTTTAACCCTGGGCTAACAATTGACCCCGGGTATTCAGTGTTCAGGATTTCACACTGTAAGCTTGTAGACCCCGGGTTAACGTTTAATGCTAATGTTTAACTCGCTGTTACATTCTAACCCCTGTTACATTCTAACCCCTGTTACATTCTAACCCTGTTACATTCTAACCCGTTACATTCTAACCCTGTTACATTCTAACCCGTTACATTCTAACCCTGTTACATTCTAACCCTGTTACATTCTAACCCTTGTTACATTCTAACCCCTGTTACATTCTAACCCTGTTACATTCTAACCCGTTACATTCTAACCCTGTTACATTCTAACCCTGTTACATTCTAACCCCTGTTACATTCTAACTAACCCTGTTACATTCTAACCCTGTTACATTCTAACCCCTGTTACATTCTAACCCGTTACATTCTAACCCTGTTACATTCTAACCCCTGTTACATTCTAACCAGTTACATTCTAACCCTGTTACATTCTAACCCTGTTACATTCTAACCCCTGTTACATTCTAACCCCTGTTACATTCTAACCCTGTTACATTCTAACCCCTGTTACATTCTAACCCGTTACATTCTAACCCTGTTACATTCTAACCCTGTTACATTCTAACCCTGTTACATTCTAACCCCTGTTACATTCTAACCCGTTACATTCTAACCCTGTTACATTCTAACCCCTGTTACATTCTAACCAGTTACATTCTAACCCTGTTACATTCTAACCCCTGTTACATTCTAACCCCTGTTACATTCTAACCCTTGTTACATTCTAACCCCTGTTACATTCTAACCCTGTTACATTCTAACCCTGTTACATTCTAACCCCTGTTACATTCTAACCAGTTACATTCTAACCCTGTTACATTCTAACCTGTTACATTCTAACCCTGTTACATTCTAACCCTGTTACATTCTAACCCCTGTTACATTCTAACCCCTGTTACATTCTAACCCGTTACATTCTAACCCCTGTTACATTCTAACCTCTGTTACATTCTAACCCCACAACGTTTCACACTATTGTTCTTAGCACCGCGTTTTGGGGATAGCACCACAAAAGCGGTGCTAACCCTGCTTCGTAGCAGGGTTTGTTAACCCAGGGTTAAAAGCGGTGTTAACCCTCTTTCAAAAATGCAAGTGTGAAACGCTGCTTAGCCCGGGGTTAAATGCGTCCTTAACCCAGGGTTAAGAAAGACGCTAGCCCGGGGTTAAGTGTAGTGTGAAAAGCATATGACAGAGGCTCAGTCACGGCATCAGTTTATTCTAGCGGTCATAGAGGCTTAATGCACTCGGACCGCAGAGCATCAGCCAAGGTTCACTGCCTTATGTAGATGCAAAATCATCTTCTTCTGTTCTGAGTCCAAATGTATGAATTACATACATACTGTATATCTACACTGCTAGAAATAATGATTGCTTTTGGTTTGTTCCGATGGGAGGGGCTCCAGGTCCTCCTGTGGAGTAGTCAGTAGTTAGATTGGGTTTTTGGTTTAATGTTTTTTTATTATCATTAAATGTAATTTGACAAATTTGATGGTGGACATTTGGACAAGGACACAATACAAAGTGTGCAGACTCAAGTTTCACATCTTCTCATTTTAACTTTCCCTTGAAGAGTTTAACGTGATTATTAACATTAAAGCAAGTTATGGTACTTTATAAAGGACAACTTCCAAAATGGACATGTAGCATTTGGGAACGAACTGTTGCTGTTGCCGGGCAACACCGAGCGTCCTGACGAGGAATCCCTGCTCCACATACCGTCTCCCGTCAGGAACTGGGAGTAGAAGGTTTCCCAGGACCGGCTGGATGGGAACACTGGGTTGTTGTTGCAGAAGTGGTAGAAGGAGACCAGGGTGTCTTTGGGGTTCCTGAAGATCACCAGCATCTGGACACACACACACACACACAATGATGCACACAGAGAGAAAAAGAAAGAATGAAAGAAAGAAAGAAAGGAAGGAAGGAAGGAAGGAAGGAAGGAAGGAAGGAAACATCTTCAGGATATTGAAGAAGCTGCCTTGACTAACTCTAAAAGCCCTTCGGTGATGCCAACCTTAGTTTTCTTGGCGTAGAAGGAAGCGGGGATGTTGTCGGGGTGCATGTGGGTCCCCATAAACCTCGGCGAGGGCGCCCGGTCCATGACCTGGGAAGGAAAAGGGCAGTGGTTGGTTGGCACAGTTCACCATGCAGGATGCCAATGGGTCGGGAGCTTTTGTTCCAAAGCAGAGTAAAGGAAAGAGAGTTTTGAAAGCCAGAAGTCTCAGCAGCTGATTGGAGTCACTGGTATTGATAACAACCCCAGGTATAAACCCCCTAACCCCCTAACCCCCAGGTATAAACCCCCTAACCCTAACCCCCTAACCCTAACCCCCTAACCCCCAGGTATAAACCCCTTAACCCTAACCCCCTAACCCCCAGGTATAAACCCCCTAACCCCCAGGTATAAACCCCCTAACCCCCAGGTATAAACGCCCTAACCCCCAGGTATAAACCCCCTAACCCCAGGTATAAACGCCCTAACCCTAACCCCCTAACCCCCAAGTATAAACCCCCTAACCCCCAGGTATAAACCCCCTAACCCTAACCCCCTAACCCCCAGGTATAAACCCCCTAACTCTAACCCCCTAACCCCAGGTATAAACCCCCTAACGCCCTAACCCCCAGGTATAAACGCCCTAACCCTAACCCCCAGGTATAAACCCCCTAACCCCCAGGTATAAACCCCCTAACCCTAACCCCCTAACCCCCAGGTATAAACCCCCTAACCCTAACCCCCTAACCCCAGGTATAACCCCCTAACCCCCAGGTATAAACCCTCTAACCCTAACCCCCAGGTATAAACCCCCTAACCCTCTAACCCCCAGGTATAAACGCCCTAACCCTAACCCCCAGGTATAAACCCCCTAACCCCCTAACCCCCAGGTATAAACCCTCTAACCCCCTAACCCCCAGGTATAAACCCCCTAACCCCCTAACCCCCAGGTATAAACCCTCTAACCCCCTAACCCCCAGGTATAAACGCCCTAACCCTAACCCCCAGGTATAAACCCCCTAACCCCCTAACCCCCAGGTATAAACCCCCTAACCCTAACCCCCTAACCCCCAGGTATAAACCCCCTAACCCCCTAACCCCAGGTATAAACGCCCTAACCCTAACCCCCAGGTATAAACCCCCTAACCCCCTAACCCCCAGGTATAAACCCTCTAACCCCCTAACCCCCAGGTATAAACGCCCTAACCCTAACCCCCAGGTATAAACCCCCTAACCCCCAGGTATAAACCCTCTAACCCCCTAACCCCAGGTATAAACGCCATAACCCTAACCCCCAGGTATAAACCCCCTAACCCCCAGGTATAAACGCCCTAACCCTAACCCCCAGGTATAAACCCCCTAACCCCCTAACCCCCTAACCCCCAGGTATAAACGCCCTAACCCCCTAACCCCCAGGTATAAACGCCCTAACCCCCTAACCCCCAGGTATAAACCCCCTAACCCCCAGGTATAAACCCCCTAACCCCCAGGTATAAACGCCCTAACCCTAACCCCCAGGTATAAACGCCCTAACCCCCTAACCCCCAGGTATAAACCCCCTAACCCCCAGGTATAAACCCCCTAACCCCCAGGTATAGTATCTGACCCAGTGTGTCTCGTCACACCAGCAGCTCTGGGTCGGTGCGTGGTGCGTTCACACACCAGGAAATAGCTTGGTGATTTTTACTGCAGTGGGCTTGGCAGTGATATCTCTGTCCTATCTGCCTGTCCCCCTCACTCACACACACACAACCTTTATCTGCCTGTTTTAATAACCACAGACAGACAGACAGACAGACAGACAGACACACACACCTCCAGTAAGTACCTGTAAGACGTCTGGTCCAAAGAACTCTATCAGTGGAGGCATCCTGGATTCCAGCTTCACCCCCATGGCTGCTGCCAGGATCTTCCTCACCACCCCCACCATCCAGTTAAAACCTGCAGAAACACACAGACACACACACACACACACACACACACACACACACACACACACATGCACTAGCATTTTCATCTTTTAAGCAATTTCAGATCATATTTTCCTCAGTGCCTCACAGGGCGTTCACACTGATGGTCGCTCTATTCTGTCTGATTGTGGGCGGGGCCACATGTCAGTCTGCTACATGGTCTGGACAGACAGACCGTGTGTTTTTTGTCGTGTTGGTGTTGCCTTTCATAACCTTACATCGTTTTAAAGTGTCTTCATCGACCGTCGATGGATCAACCGCTCTCCAAGCATCGTTGTTGAGACGTTTATTCCTGAAGAACTGGCAAACTTTGGATTTTACACACCAGGAGGAACTATTGATCATGAAACAAAACTATTGATCATGAAACAAAACTATTGATCATCAAACAAAACCACATCAGGGGGGAAACAAGGAAGCACAAAAATCTGATTGGCTGTAGACGGACGATGACCATGAAAACAGCCTGAGATTAAAATATGAGGGTTAAAGGGACGCCTCCCAGTTTCTAGGCTGATGGAGAGAGAGAGCACACACACACACACACACACATATAGATGAACAACTGTACTCGTACCCCATATGGGCCCCTGTCCAAATGAGCATTGATGTGGGGGGGTGGTAGTGTGTGTATAACATCCATAACATAACATTCCTCCAAAGGTGATGAAGTTGCAGATCTCCACATCGTCTCTCGGCCAGCGAGCCGAAAAGTAAACACACCCCAAAGGCAACATGTCACATTCCCCGAGCTCACACCGGCAGCCTGGTGGAGCCGAGCGCTGGGTGTCTAGAGAGGTACAAGTCTTTATTTTCATATAAATAAATGACTGATATAACTCAACATCATCAACCTCTATCAGGTCATGAAGCTTCTCCATCTGCTGCTCTCAACACCCGGTGTCAGGTGGGAGAAACCCTCCTGGGAGAAACCCTCTGACAGGAAGTGATGTGTTTTATGTTTCAACAGAAGAAGAACTGGGTGGTTAGGGTGAGGAGCAGCAACCACCACCATGGCTGACGAGGTGGCCGAGTGGTTAAGGCGATGGACTGCTAATCCATTGTGCTCTGCGCGCGTGGGTTCGAATCCCATCCTCGTCGATGAGTTTTCCAGAATTTCCCCCACGGGGATCAATCAAGTATCTATCTATCAGACAATGAAAAGAGCGCCACCTACAGGAACTCAAACTCCATCAACAGAAAATCCAAGGAGAAAGACGTCACAGTACTGGACACACTGTTTGATTGACAGGTGATCTCTGGGGAGTGTTTTCTCCTCCGGATCAGCAGCAGCACCGGAGCGAGGGCGGTTCTTGTTCAGGGAGAGCAGCAGAACTTTGGGATGAGAGATGCATGATATACTAAAACCCAGACAGCGACACGCCACCATTAAAGACTCAAAATAATGCACAACATTAGCTGTGGTGCTAGCTGTATGGTGATAATCTGGTCTCTAACCATTCAGTGTGAGTGTGTTGACCAGGTACAGCTCTATGTACTGAATGTCATCCTTCTCTTTGTGTACTAGATGAATAAAAGAGACTCGAGTCAAAACACGTTTCTTATAGTTTATTTAAAAAACACACATACATTTCCAAAATTCATCTTTGGTGTTGAGAAAACATCATGTGATAACCAGTACCAGACTGTGTCTATTACACCTGGTTTCATACACAAGGATGTTCAATGTGCTTCACATACACACACGAGTTAACAGGCAAATATCAGATTTAAGTACAATAAGACAAGTTTAGACAAACAGTTTAAAAGCACCGGGCTAAAAACGAATGAGGACGCTTCAGTGTTAAATCAGAGAACAGGAATGTTTTGAGCCTTTTAAACCAGGTGAGAGTCGATATAGTCAGTTGGGGTCAAAGAGCAGCTCTCCTCTCACTGTCCAGGTCAATCACATCACATCAACTGAATGCACCCCCGCTGTCCCCAAACACACCAAGCACATGGGATACCCCACAGCTGATTTTATATTTTACAAAAAACAACAGAAACAATTGAAATGTGCGTGCAATATTTTCCTTATCGATTCAGTTTTCTCTTGTTTATTGTAACATTAAAGAGTAATAAAACCCAGGCAGACTCCCATCTAACGTTAAAACGACACTGCTGCATTTACAAACTGTGATTGGCTGACCTCGCACATCGCATGCTGATCTTTGTTATTTTGCTATTTTTTATTTCTGTGTATTTTTTGTATCTTAGATTTCTTGCAGACCAACAATAAAAGGAGAGCTTATTACCATGGTGCAACATGTGACTGTGTTGTGTGACCAACAGGTCGTAGTTTAAAGTTTGTTTTTACATCCGTCAATATGTTTTCTCCTATTTAAGTTGCATTTTCCCCAGAAAAGTTTGCACCGGTCATATACCGGTCACTCAGACAGGTCATCAATCAAAGGGTCATAAATGATCAGTTTGACCGCAGGAGGGTATTAATAATATTATTATTATTATTGTTATTGTTATTATTTATTATTATTATTATTCTCATTATTATTATTCTCATTATTATTATTGTTATTATTATTATTCTCATTATTATTATTCTCATTATTATTATTGTTATTATTATTATTATTATTATTATTATTACTACTTTTTCTCAAGTGCTTTGATCATAATTACTCACCACATTTTGGATACGCTACCAGCATGATGTCGTCCTCTCTGGCCTCGAAGCTTTCCAAAGCCTTCAGATGGTCCTCGGGGCAGACGATGCTCGGGTACAGCACCCCGTCGTATCGGTACAGCTTCTCCTCGTCCTTAATCTCCTTCGCCATCTGCATCTTGGACTGCACCTTGGCCAGGAAAGTGTTATTACTCATATTGCTGTTCATCTTGTTGCCCTGTAGGTCCTGCAGAACCAGAAAGCCCTGGCTCGTGAACAGGAGAAACCAGTAGGATATGAGAGTAATCAATAAAGGGTGAAATGGGAAGCCGAGCTGCTGTCGGTGCAGCCGAACCTCCACCACGCTGCTGAGGCACTGAGGGAGAGAATAGGGGTGTGTGTGTGTGTGTGTGTAGTAGTAGAAGGAGGAGGAGGCATCAGACCCCTCCTACTTAAGAGTCAGACATCTCTCATCGCACCTCCACACACACACACACACAAACACACACACACACACACACACACACACACACACACTTCCTGGCACAAACCAGGAAACTCCACTTTTCATTTGAGCTCATATCTGTGTGTTCATGTGTTTTCTTCTATGTGTGTGTGTGTGTGTGTGTGTGTGGAGGTGCGATTGACGATCTCCCATCTGGTACAATGCTCACCAGATGGGAGGACCCTCGACTCTGTGTTACAGATATGGTGTTTTTTCTCACTTTCGTCATCTGAGTATTCACAGAAATTCTGAAGAATGTTTTTATCTTAGTTTGTTTAGTCGGGTAGGTCCGCTGTCAATCAGTGACAAATGTGTTTTTAATGTGATTCAGCC
>JAXDDX010000118.1:185000-192500 GCA_034670405.1 Hoplostethus atlanticus
CCAAATAGGAGGCTAACTTGGCTAGCTGAGGCTGCCTGCCAACGTCAGCTGAGTTTTCCATTCATTCCGCTGTTCGCTGTAGTACAGACAGTAAGGGTGTTTATAACGGTCAATGTAAGCTAGGTTAGCTTTCCTTTAGTTCATTTGGACTCTAGCATCTTGTTTTGTTGATGTTAGCTGCTGGCTAACACAGCTAGCTCTAAACCTACAGTCAGCTGACTGACGCTGTCTAGCAGGTCAACTAGTTAAAGCAGGTCGAGTACAGTGTTTCAGTAGTTTGGTTCCAAGGTTGATTTTTACTTGTATTTGTATCGGTAGCGTTAGATCATGAGACATAAGCCGCCCGGGCCCTTGAGCAAGGCACCTCACCACGAACTGCTCAGTGGCTAATAGAAGACTGTGGTTGTACTGGCCAGCTCCCAGGCGTGTGTGGAGCTGTATGAAGGTGAAAGGGCATGCATGCTTCGTGTCAGTAAGTCTAGAAGAGGGATTCTCGTCGTATTTACATGTTTCTAGCTGTAGGGGCTCATTTCTAAACATTTCTAACTTCCTGGAGCTCGTAGATTAAAAATCCATCTCTGTTAGCCTGACCTGTCCGGGTCCCTGAAGGCCTCAGTGTTTTTGTTGTTGTTACATGTTGACAGTGATGTCTGCTTTCCTCCACAGATGTCCCCATGCACAGGAAGAAGCATGAGCATGACACGTATGTCTTGGTAAGTGTCCGGGGTTTTCATTGGTTTTGGTGGCAACTCTGCCAGTGGGGTGGGCGAGGGGGGTCGATGACTATCTTAACCTTAACTCCTAACTGGAATCCACTCTAGAGGTGTGCAAAGAAGACAAACAAACAAACAAACAACACTACTGGAAGCCGTTCGAAACATTTTACAAGCATAAGATTCTTTTTGTGTAAGAGTTTTTACATGCAACTTTTGGATGTTCACATTTTGCTGCAACCCCAGTGGATCCCTCGGCCCAGTGGATCAGTTGTGATGATACTGCCACCTAGAGACACATGCAAGTGACTTGAACAGCTTAATAATGTGACTAAGTTAGTTATGCACTAAGTTAGTTAAGTAATTAGTTAGTTAATCAGTGAGCAACACCCCCTCCCAGGCTGGACCCTCCAGCAGGGCAGAAAAGTCACATGTTTTTCTACTAGCCAGAGTGGCTGGTAAATCTAAAAATTCACTAGCCACCCTGACTTTACCCGCTAACTACATGTTCTTACACTGGGACCATGATAGGATGGTTGGTTATCATAGCCAAAGATTAACCAGCATTTGATTGGTGGCGTTTTCCCACCCTGCCCTTAACACACACGGGGGTTGGACTAACAGTTTAGCGTAACACTGTCTTGGTTATTGGTTGGAAAATGACAAACTTAGGCAACAGCTTCAGGCTCCGTCCACACCAGCCGGTACATTTGATAACACATACTTCTCTCCGTGTTGTCTTCCCGTCCACACAAGGCGCCGGTTTTACCCCCCAAAACGGAGCTTTTCGAAAACACTATCCCAAGTGGATAAATTTGAAAGCGCCGCCCCCCGTTGTGGTGTGGACGGAGAAAACGGAGACTTTGGAAAATGATGGCGGTTCACTGCTTGACTGTCACTTGATCCAGCCGTGAGCGAGCCGGCCGCTCCGCCCCTCCAAATCTAAACGTGAACGTAGGGGTGGGCGGTATAACGGTTGAACCGGTATACCGGTAGAAATCCGTTCCAAGGTAGAGATTTGACTCTACCGGATGTACCGGTAGAAGGCTACTTTTAGGCTCTTTGAATGTAAAAATACTTTTTCACATTTACAAACGTAACACACAAAGCTAGCGAACTGCGCGCTGCCATTTAAAGATAATAAACTAGTTTGTGGAAAAAGACGTGAAAAAGTGAGTAGTGCAACGTAAACGTCGACGTAAACAGACGCATGCTTTCTGAAGATGCATGGTGAAATGGAAGGCAGCGAGCATGATGCGGGAGCTCCCGTTCCCCATGCAAACAAAGAAGAAGAATGAGTTAGAAAGAAAGGTGCTTCGTCCATCATCTGGACGTGGTTTGGGTTTTAAAAGTCGGACCTTGAGCAGAAAACTATTATCTGAAAGCAATGTCGAGCAAGAGTTGTTGCCGGCGGTGGTAACATGAGCAATCTGTTTTATCACCTCAAAACAAAACATGTCCGCGAGTATGAAGAGAGTACTAGGACTAAAAACCACAACGCAGACGTCGCTAGCCGAGTCATTACACATTCCACATTCCATAACGGAGTACCGATGTAAGGACATGGTTCCTATACAAACAGGTTTAAGGCATTGATCAAAACTAGTGTGGACGGGAGGCCAAAATGTGGACGTAGCCTCAGTAGATTTGATGTATTGGTGTTATAACAGGTTAAACTGGCTATTCCAACTGTCAAAGGCCAGCGCTAGCGAGACCTACCCCGATCTGTTTACACTGCAGATTGTCTTGTTCACATCTTCACACATCTTTTATCATCAGGTTGATGTTGACCTGAAGTCAGTTGGTGATAACGATGATAACCATTATCCTGTGGTTGTCAGTTTAAGAGTTTCAGGTTAGGGATTTGGTTGGCGGGGGGCTTTAATCAAATCCGGATCTAGTCCCTGTAACTCTAGCTAAGCATGATGGACTTGTCTGTGCTGACAGCAGACAGATGGACGTTTAGAATGGAAGGACCTCCAAACACTGACCGGCTGGTAGAGTAGATAAACTGACCAGCAACAACCAGCATCTAGCCGGTGGCTGGTATTAACTTCCTACCCTGATAACGTCCCTCCACCAGGTCATGGTGTCCCTTTAACATGTGGGTTTTGGTTGACAGGGTTCCAACCAGTGAAGTGTTGAATGTTCCAGCTCGGCTGCTTGTTGATCCACTTCAGATCAGAAATGTCCTGATAGTTTCGGTCCTAAGAGATAGTTGGAGCAGAAATCAGACCTGGACATTCACACCACATGTTCAACGGAGAACAGAGACTCTGATGGATCCTGGTCCTGGAGATGCTGCTGTAGGTCCTGGAGTTTGAGTAGCATGAAGCTGTGGACTAGAATTGACCCAACACGTTGATGTGCCTCGGCCTTGATCAGATGTGTCAGTATTTGGATTTATTCCACCGTATGGAATAAATAATTAATTCAATAATTATGTAGCGAAGAGATCAAAACAAAAATGAGATTTCTGCACAGTGTGTTAGTTTGTTTTCAACATTTTGCCATTTACTTCACACCAGACCTTGGAGGTCATCTCCAAATACAATGACAGAATTGGTGTATTTTAGAAATTGAAATATCAATTATGTTGGAACAACAATATAAACAGGGTTGACAATCTGCTTCATCAGCCACTTCGGCAGGACATTTCTTTGTCATTTGTTGTTTTCTATTGTAAAAATCAAGTTTCCTCATAAAACAGTGAAAGTTGCTGGTTAGATTTGGAAGTTTCATCCCTCAACAAATAAGTCATCATTCCCTGCAGATGTATGTTGTTATTCCCCAGTATCACACTGAGCCCAGACGTGCTGTTTCTGTGCTCTCATATTGACTTTGATAAAGAGTTTAGTTGTTCAGCCCAACTAGGTGCTGCATGCTGACACACCACCAGATGGCGGTGCAGGACAGGCTTTACGTCCTTTCTCTTCATAGCTGTTCTGCATCTGGCAATCACATACTTTCATTTATTATCACAGATTCTAGTGATCTGGATATCTTTTCATTAATCTACATTTCATTCCTGACTTTATTAAATAGTTTTACTTTTATTTTCTTCTGTCGCACTTTATTACATTTGTCAAATTTTCACTTGTTTTTGGGGTCAGGAAGGCATCATAAATCCACATCACAATTATATTTTACAGATTATTGTACATTATTTCTTCATCAAACTGAATTTAATTTCTCTTGTAAAATATTTATTTTGTATTTTTATTTTTTTTACCTACAGGGCACCATTCATCCATTTCGGAAGACACACAGATCCATCTTTGGGAAACTGTCGCAAGAATTCAGATTGGTAGCCTCAGATAGACGGGTAAGGTGTGTGTGTGTGTGTGTGTGTGTGTGTGTGTGTGTGTGTGTGTGTGTGTGTGTGTGTGTGTGTGTGTGTGTGTGTGTGTGTGTGTGTGATTGCATGAAATGAGAGTACTAAAACTTTATTTCTCACTCACTCTGTTATCTTCTGCTTTTGGCCGCATTTTGTTGTGATCATCACCAAACCGAACCGTTCTCATCAAAACCACTTTCTGGTTTCACTCAGGAAGCGACGTCGGGAGAATCCTCACTTTATAATCCCATTATGGTCTAATCTGTTGAGGTTCTCGATCTCACACACAGCACAGCACCCAAACACCTCCAGTAATCCTGTTTCGCTAGTAGGTCACCATGTTCCAGTGGAGGCTGCAGGGAGGAGGGCCTCAGAGCCAAACCACCACCACTAGTCAAACGCTGGTCAACTAACTGGTCTACTAACCTGACTCTTCCTCTCAGCACTTCTTTAATTGTTTATATCAAATAAATCTAATGGCTCTTTTACTTCAGGTCTGCTGCTAGATGATGGTTTGGGAAGGAGATGCTCTTACTGGTGACTAGTAGTTCTCTACCTACAGTGAATGCACTTATGGTGAGTTGCTTTGGATGAAATTCCTACTTGGCTGGTACAATACTGAAGGAGGAAAAAAGTTATTTTTCTCTCCTGATGGAGGATGCCTTAAAGAAGTGGTTCCCAATCCAGTCCTCAAATGCCCCATGTCCTGCAGGTTTTAGTTTTAACCACTGCTTTACAGCGTTACTCTGGCCAGTTTCAACCTGGGCTCTATTTCCCATCCCACGCCGTCATACCGATCGATTCTGGCCAACATCTTGTCCACTGCTTCCCCGTAGAGCTGCTCACGTCGGCTCTCCGTTACAGTCCCGTAGGGCCGACGGACTCTCCAGAAACCCAGAACCTCCTCCAGCTTGTCTGCTCCTAACCTTGATCTCGTTTACCAGCGCTTGGTGGGTGGTCGTGGTCATTTCTCTCAGTTTGGCAGCGTTACGTTACTGTGATGTCAGTGCCAAGACAGATCAGGGATCAGTACTTGTGCAGGCCCTCGTGAGCGTCCTGCCTGGTGAACTAAACCAGATCTGTGTTTAATTAGTGGAATGAAAGAATCCACTACAACAACAGTAAAACCGCTGCTATGAAAACGGGAAATAACTGGATTCTTTCCTAATTTCCCCCAGAACAAAAAAACAAGTTTTGTTCTGATACTTGGAATTAACGTTTTTATAACATTACACACTGATCTCTGGACCGGGACCAGAACCTGGACCGGAACAGGACAGATGGAAGACTAAAACACCTTTAACATCACAGAGAAAACACCGTAGACGTGATCATGAAGTTGAAAGGATCAGAGACAGTGTGTGTGTGTGTGTGTGTGTGTGTGTGTGTGTGTGTGTGTGTGTGTGTGTGTGTGTGTGTGTGTGTGTGTGTGTGTGTGTGTGTGTGTGTGTGTGTGTGGGTTATTGTGCTATAATCCACTTTGACCGTACACCGAGGGGGGGGGGGGGGGGGTCTTGGTTTCCCATAGAGCCGAGGGTCGGATTACACGGTGTCGTACGCGGCTTAGGGACCAAACATCGTCCAAACTGGCGAAAGTTGAGCTGTGCTTCCTCAGCGCCTCGCCGCCCTCCTCGCGTTTCTCCCGTTACCGTTTGTGTCGCGGCGTCGGACCGATGAATCGATTCTGATGCTGCGGGTCGCCGTACAATTTGATACTTCACACAGTCTTGATGCTACAGCACGTATGGCTGAGATGTGCAGTGAGTTGATGGGAACTGTCCAGTGCATCTTCTTAATACTGTTGACCCTCTGATGGATTAGAGGCTTTAATACTTCCAGCCTGTTGACACATCAAATGTACAGGAGACTTTCAAACAACATTGGAAACAAACTGTTGGTTGAATTGAACTCAAAGCTGCACTGGGCAGCCTCAGTCGGCGGCGGCTCCAAATGGCAGCGAGAGGGAACTAATACCCAGAAGTCCTGTGTGGTGACGTAAACGGGACGCTGTGTGATGCTTCGTACCAAAGGAAACCAAAGAGACGAGAGAATTTAGGCGCCACTTTCAGATCTAAAGTTTGAATTTGTCACTTCCTGTTGGAGACGTATCCAAACCGACACCAGGGTTTAGTTTGGGCCAACAGGGTGAACCTACGGGACGCTCTGGCGTGGCGTGTTGTTAAGCTGTCACCGTATTTTAACACCAGACATCAAACCTTACCGATGACATTCCTTTCGTTCTGAATCTTAAATCTGCCCTGAGATCATCTTGTGGCGGCTGAATGGTTTTCGGTTACTATTGACCAGATCCAGTCGGTCCTCCGTAGCTCTCGAACCGGCAGGACAGGAGGACGTGATGTGAGCTAAAAACAAAAACTGCCCTTCTGTAAAACTACAAGGTATCGGTGTCAGGACGCTGAATCGATTCTGAACTGGAAGAGATAAAAATTGTGATTTATTGGTGTAACTATCTTTTTTCTGCTCGCCCGTCGGGACAGGATGCGACAAAGGCGAACCTTTCCTCGCCTTTGACAGCCGGGGGGTGTGAATTACCCACAATGAGAATTTGAATCCAAATGATGAACCAGGTACTGAAACGCTGAAATAACGTAAAAATAACACTTCAATAGTCATTTTGAAGGAGGGCAACAGAAACTAAAACTATTTCCACTTTCTTGCCTGCTAGCAGGAAAACAGCAGTCGTACAAATGAAGCATACGATCGTCTAAACTCGTCATTTTCTCGTAAAATATCGCAGACTTCATCTGTGTGTGTTACTATACTTCATACATGAGTATGTCCTCTGGGCTGTCAGGCTGGTCTGAAGTCTTGATCATCTTAATGGATAATGCGTGGGGTTAGTGAGGTGTTGTGTTGACGTTGGCGCTGCCAGACCTCTCCAGGGCCGGATGAAGCTCCGGGGCAGGCCGACAGGACGTGACGGGAGATCCCCTCATGATCAGTAGAGTTCCACATCGTCTTCCATCAAAGTACACTGTGGGAAGTGACAGCGAGTAGCGCCACTTCTCAAATGTAATATTTGCTGAATATTTTGTTTTCTTGTGATACTGTCATGCTGCTGCAACGCCAGAATTTCCCCCCGGGGATCAATAAAGTATCTATCGATCTATTGAGCAGTGGTCCCTGGTCGTGGTCTGCAAGGTGTGTTTTCTACTGATGAGCAACATTAAAGTACCAAATGGAGTTTGACGTGACGAAGAGGACGGGTTGTAGGTTCCCTCCAGAGCACCGGGGGTTCAATCCCCTCTTTAGGACTTAAGTGGTGGACGTCCATCTGTCCTGCTGCTGTCTGTTCTGTAGCCCTGCTCGACTCCCAGGTCTCTGTTGTTCAAGTGTTGGGTTGGGGTCCCTAAAATGGGTCACAAGATCACTACAGTGGGATGAACACGGGGTCCCAGCTTGTTGGTGTGTTTCTAGATGATGGTGGGT
>JAXDDX010000118.1:197500-232500 GCA_034670405.1 Hoplostethus atlanticus
GCATGTAAAAGTTTTAACTGGGTTAGAATAACCGGTTCATACTGGTCAGGATGCTGGTTTACTGTGGCGTCTTGCTGCGTTGCACAAACTCAGTCAGGGTTATGAGGACGTCTCCAGTCATTATAGTGAAACTTATATTTGGTTTGGTATTAGAAGTAGCAGCTCAGTGACGGGGGGGAGTTGGCTGGTATTCCCACTACTTTGATTTTCTCATCGGACACCAACGCTGTTTGGTTTTGTGATGGATCACAGGAGAGGAAACGGAGTCCTCCTGATTTCAGACGGAAGAGAGGAATGGTGCAACAAATGACTCTTCAACTGATTGTGAGACGTGTCGCTGTCTCTCTCTCTGCCTGTCTGACTCTCCTGAAGGAGTGAGACTCCCCACAGACCGGTCTGTAGTCAGACAGCAGCTCGTTGTGTTTATGGTCAGTGAGCTCGGCTCTGCCACCAACAGTAAATCCTCTCAGGGATTCCATCGCTCAGAAAAACGCTGCCATCAAAAGAACAACATGCAACCTTACCCCTGCTAACCCTCCGCCTGCAAATACTGCAACATAAGACACACACACACACACACACACACACACACACACACACTGGCTGAGCAGCAGTGGCGTCGGGTGTCATGCAGGCAGGAAGTGGAGGACAGGGGTATTGAACCAGCGAGGGAAGGCGACACCACCGTCGATATTCGGCCCCGATGAGAACAACAGGACCAGACAGTGGCCCAGTCTCAATACTGTCAAACTGATTCCTCACATGAAGTCTCTTCCCCGTTACGCAGGAGCAGAATGATACACAACAACTGGCAGGCTTGATATGGACACGCAGCGCCCGTCGACACCGCCACCCGCTCCACAAGCCGATCTCTGGAAGGCCATCGATTTCTGGCGGGATGGACGGCCATGTTCAGACGGGCAGCTCAAATCCAATTTCTTTGTATATCCGATACGAGTCGGATATTTTTTCTAACGTCCAAACAGCAAAAAACACAAGGAATCTGATCTTTCACATCAGATTCAAACCACATTCGTAGGTGATTTGTAATGCAGCACTCAGATCAGGTTTCAAGCGGGTTTCTTTTTTGTCATTCGCCATGCGACACGCCGTTGATGTCATACGTTGTGACAGGAAGAGCAGAGAACAACAAACATGGAGGAGAACCAGCGAGAGAAGAGGTTCAGCCTGGACAGGTGAAGAGGCCACGCCTCCGTCCAGACTCAACCTGAAGACACGTACTGAAATAAAACCATCTGGAGGAGAACTTCCATGTTACTAGCTAGCAGCCAAATATCCCTGTGTGTGTGTGTGTGTGTGTGTGTGTGTGAGAGACCCTGATGACCGTGAAGCGTTCAGTGTTTGTCTTCCACCTCATTAGACTGGAGCCACACACACACACACAGATATGCATTTGTACATACATGTGCATATACCACACACACAAATCTGTGTGTGAGCATGCACACCCATACTGCATGGATGCACCCTGCATGCAGTAACGCCCATATATGTAGCCCTTCGTGCAGTTACACTCAAACATGTTGAACTAGCCCTTTAAGTGTTTTGACCTATTCATCTACCTCATCAATATCGTCTTCATCAGCTTCAGAGCTACAGAGTCACTCCAAGACATCCATCTGTCTTCTCAGCCTAAATCACAAAGTGTGTCTGCAGCAGAGCGTCCAAACTAACTGAGACCCTAGATTCACCTTATTGGCCCAAATTAAATCCTGGTTTCTGATTGGTCACTGGAGGAAGTGACCGATCCAGACTGAAGAGTGAAATCCAGAAGTGTCTCCTAAACAGTTTAGTCCACCCCAACACACTAAGAAGGAGACGCTGAGTTTATTGACATCACCACACAGGAATCCTGGGTAATGAAGTCCTTCCAACTCTGACCTAGTGCAGCTTTAAGTTTGGGAATAGAAAATGTGTTTCCTAGTGCACAATTCATATAAATACTCAGAAGGGCGGCTGGCAGAGCGAGAGTCTGCTAGCCTGCTGTGTGTAACGGTAGCCAGGGGCTAGCGGGTTGGAAGAGTCCTGATCTGCTGTAAACCAGGCTAATGTCAACTCACTGTTACTACTGGAGATACTGTGTGTGTGTGTGTGTGTGTGTGTGTGTGTGTGTGTGTGTGTGTGTGTGTGTGTGTGTGTGTGTGTGTGTGTGTGTGTGTGTGTGTGTGTGTGTGTGTGTGTGTGTGTGTGTACCCTAAGGCTTGTGCTAATTGCGACCGTGCACAACAGCTTAGCGGTTGCAGCGTTTTGTAGTTTAGCACCTGATTTATCAAGACGGAGGACCAGCACGCTGGAGCTGACCTGAGACCAGCACACTGTTGATTCTACTCTAGTAGATTCTATTCTAGTGGATTCTACTCTAGTTGATTCTACCCTGGTTGATTCTACTCTAGTAGATTCTACTCCAGTTGATTCTACTCTAGTAGATTCTATTCTAGTGGATTCTACTCTAGTTGATTCTACTCTAGTTGATTCTATTCTAGTGGATTCTACTCTAGTGGATTCTACTCTAGTTGATTCTACCCTGGTTGATTCTACCCTGGTTGATTCTACTCTAGTTGATTCTACCCTGGTTGATTCTACTCTAGTAGATTCTACTCTAGTAGATTCTATTCTAGTGGATTCTACTCTAGTGGATTCTACTCTAGTTGATTCTATTCTAGTGGATTCTACTCCAGTTGATTCTACTCTAATTGATTCTATTCTAGTGGATTCTACTCCAGTTGATTCTATTCTAGTGGATTCTACTCTAGTTGATTCTATTCTAGTGGATTCTACTCCAGTTGATTCTATTCTAGTGGATTCTACTCTAGTTGATTCTACCCTGGTTGATTCTACTCTAGTAGATTCTACTCCAGTTGATTCTACTCTAGTAGATTCTATTCTAGTGGATTCTACTCTAGTTGATTCTACTCTAGTTGATTCTATTCTAGTGGATTCTACTCTAGTGGATTCTACTCTAGTGGATTCTACCCTGGTTGATTCTACTCTAGTAGATTCTACTCCAGTTGATTCTACTCTAGTAGATTCTACTCTAGTGGATTATACTCTAGTGGATTCTACTCTAGTTGATTCTACTCTAGTAGATTCTACTCTAGTAGATTCTATTCTAGTGGATTCTACTCTAGTTGATTCTATTCTAGTGGATTCTACTCTAGTTGATTCTACCCTGGTTGATTCTACTCTAGTTGATTCTACTCCAGTTGATTCTATTCTAGTGGATTCTACTCTAGTTGATTCTACTCTAGTTGATTCTACCCTGGTTGATTCTACTCTAGTAGATTCTACTCCAGTTGATTCTACTCTAGTAGATTCTATTCTAGTGGATTCTAATCTAGTGGATTCTACTCTAGTGGATTCTACTCTAGTGGATTCTACCCTAGTGGATTCTACCCTGGTTGATTCTACTCTAGTTGATTCTACCCTGGTTGATTCTACTCTAGTAGATTCTACTCCAGTTGATTCTATTCTAGTGGATTCTACTCTAGTTGATTCTACTCTAGTAGATTATATTCTAGGGGATTCTACTCTAGTTGATTCTATTCTAGTGGATTCTACTCCAGTGGATTCTACTCTAGTGGATTATATTCTAGTGGATTCTACTCTAGTTGATTCTACTCTAGTTGATTCTACCCTGGTTGATTCTACTCTAGTAGATTCTACTCTAGTTGATTCTACTCTAGTAGATTCTATTCTAGTGGATTCTACTCTAGTTGATTCTACTCTAGTTGATTCTATTCTAGTGGATTCTATTCTAGTGGATTCTACCCTGGTTGATTCTACTCTAGTTGAAGGCTAGAGTTCCTGGCGTCCTGCTGCTGTCTGTTGTCAGTGATGCTGTTTATCAGTACACAGCACGCTAGAACCAGTGTGTGTGTGTGTGTGTGTGTGTGTGTGTGTGTGTGTGTGTGTGTGTGTGTGTGTGTGTGTGTGTAGGCTAGAGTATTGTTTTTGCTGGGACGCGTAAAGGTTAGCACTGTGTGTGTGTGTGTGTCTAAGTGCTGTTTAAGCAGTCGGTCCATCTTGTTCCACTGGTGCTGAAATATAATCTGATGATGATTCTACAGAACTGTGTGTGTGTGTGTCTGTGTGTCTGTGTGTGTGTGTGTGTCTGTGTCTGTGTGTGTGTGTGCGTGTGTGTGTGTGTGCGTGTGTGTGTGTGCATGCTCAGCCGGTCCTCCCGTATCAAATTGTGCATTGGACAACTGGATCAGCTTTCAGCTTTTTACAAAGCAAGACATCAGCTCTTTGTCTCAGTGGACCCAACACACACACACACACACACACACACACACACACACACACACACACACACACACACACACACACACAGCAGTTTTTTAAGCATCTCTTTACCACTCAAACATACACACATACCAGCTCTCTGTTTCACCTCAACGCATCTCTTCCTCTCACTCACTCACTCACACACACACACACACACACACACACACACACAGGCTCTGTCTTTCACCTCAACTCACCTTTCTCCCTCCCTGTCACTCAACCCCCCCCCCCCCCCCGCCCCTCCTCTCTCCCTCACCTGACCCAACCCTCCTGTCCTTCTCCTGTCTCTTCCTCTCCTTCCCACTATGGATGAATTGTCTTGACTCTCCACAGCCTGTGTGTGTGTGTGTCTGTGTGTGTCTGTGTGTGTGTGTCTGTGTGTCTGTGTGTGTGTGTGTTTTATATTCATGAGAAGCTACACAATAAAAAAAAAAAATACAAATATAATACAAATAAAGCTTAATGATTTTGGTAATTTAACAGATTTAGTCATTTTAACATTAAATGGACAATATGAAACATATAAACATTTATTAATAGAAGTTATTACTAATATCACTGATCTGATTTTCCTCCTTCAGGTTATATTACTTATATATGAATCATATGACCCTAATGACATCACAGTGATTTCCATTTACTATATTCATATTTTAACATTACTATATTAATATAATAATAGATTATATATAGATTGGTCAGGAATGAGTCTCCTCTGTACGGTGCCACTATATGGTTCATTTTTCAACACGGACAATCAGGTGAATGAATTCCCTTTTATTTAAACCATAACAACAGAAACACTTCAAACTAATAAATTAATTAATTTAATTTAATAAATGTGTCAGTCCGTTTAGAGTTTAGTTTTTAAAAATTGATTATTGATTTTTCTGCATCAATGCAGAATCGATCCAGAGATAATTGATGTTGTGGTGGCGGGTCAATACGTCCAGGGTATGTGTTATAACTGATTGACAGGAAGATCAGCTATCGTTGTGGTGGTTGTTGTTGTTTAGTTCCCAGAATCACAGCACTGTTACCGTCATCTCTACCCACAATCCTTTGTTTTGGATTAAAGCTGATGAGGTTTAAGAGAGAGGTGAAACCAGAGAGCTGGTTCAGACTCAGTGTGTGTTTCTGTGTTCTGTATTGCTGTTTGTTTTCCTCTGTATCTCTGTGTGTGTGTGTGTGTGTGTGTGTGTGTGTGTGTGTGTGTTTCTCCAGCTGCCTTCGGCCCGGAGCAGCGCTGAGAAACCAGGTCAAGTGTCTGTTCCACAGACGAATGAACACTCCTCCTCTTCCTCCTCTCCATCCTTCCTCCTGTGTCCTCTCCTCCTCCTCCTCTCCATCCTTCCACCTCTGTGTCCTCTCCTCCTCCTTCTCTCCATCCTTCCTCCCGTGTCCTCTCCTCCTCCTTCTCTCCATCCTTCCTCCTCTGTGTCCTCTCCTCCTCCTCCTCTCCATGCTTCCTCCTCTGTGTCCTCTCCTCCTCCTCCTCTCCATGCTTCCTCCTCTGTGTCCTCTCCTCCTCCTCCTTTCCATCCCTTCCCTCTTCTTCCTCTCCTCTTTCCCACCCTCTCTTCCTCTTCTGTGTCCTCTCCTCTCCTGCTTCCCTCCTTTTCCTCTATTCCTTCTCTCTTCATCCTTCCCTCTACACTCCTCTTCTTCTCCTCTTCTTCCTGTGTGTAGGAAGTGTTAGGCTCAGTAAATCCCCCTCCAAGAAAAGACAGTTTCAATTCAACAACTTTATTGTCATGATTGTCAGAAACAATATTTCCAAAGCACTTTACAAATTGTAAAAACTAAACTAAAGGTTTTTACACTCTCACCATGTTGAGGTGGTACATATGATAAGTATATTGCACAATAGTGCACAATCATCAATATCTATAATAACGTGTGGTCGTTCCAAAGTTCCTTCAAATGCATATTGGGAACTGTAGTATCTAAATGTTGTATTTCTTTGTTTTCGTGTGTGTGTGTGTGTGTGTGTGTGTGTGTGTGTGTGTGTGTTGTGGTCATGAGGTGAGATGGGATGACATGTTATTGAAATTGGCCCATTGCAGCAGCAGCAACTAGTAATAGGATACGGCAAAGAAACTAGAATCAGTAAGAAAATAGAAATATGCAGAATATGTACAATATAAAATAAACCAAAACTGTGATAAATATGATAACATAGTACTACATGCTATATAAACATATGTAGAAATATAATTTCATTTCATTTATTTCTTTATCTGTTTATTTAGGTCTACACAGTGTCTGTCAGATTTATTTGTCTTTCACTGTGTGTGTGTGTGTGTGTGTCTGTGTGTCTGTGTGTGTGTGTGTGTGTGTGTGTGTGTCTGTGTGCGTGTGTGTGTGTGTGTGTGTCGTCATGTGTTTTCTGGCTTTGCATCATGTTTGTGTGGATATCCATGAGTTTGTTTGTTTGTATGTTTATCCAGCGATGGTTGAGTATACATATGTGATCTGAGCTGTGTGTGTGTGTGTGTGTGTGTGTGTGTGTCCCTAGGCCCTCGGTGTTCCTGTGTGTCAGAACACAGCTGGTGAAGCAGTCAGTCCCACAGGGCCTTTAGTACAGGGAACACACTCACGTGTGTGTGTGTGTGTGTGTGTGTGTGTGTGTGTGTGTGTGTGTGCGTGTGTGCGCTCCAGCTCTCCTGCCATCAGCTCCCCTTACTCCCCAAGCAGCCACCACATCTGCTTTGCTCTCAATATGGCTTGCTAATCTAAACAATCACAAACGTACAGACGCTATCTGCACCCATGGGATCCACCGCCAGGCGCCCTGATAGTTCACTTCTTTAGTCTGTCAGTCTCTTCTATTGTAGTTCTACTGCATGTTTTTACCTGCAGCTCCATCTGAGCAGCGATGGCTGAGTGCCTTGCTCAAGGACACCTTGATGTTATTGTTGAGGGAGAGGAGAACACATAACACATAACATATAATACAACACATAACATAACAGCATATAATACAACATATAACACAACATATAACATAACACAACATATAACACAACATATAACACAACATATAATACAACATATAATACAACATATAACACAACATATAACATAACATAACATAACATATAACACAACATATAACATATAATATAACATAACATATAATACAACATATAACATAACATATAACACAACATATAACATAACATATAATACAACATATAACACAACATATAACAACATATAACACAACATATAACAACATATAATATAACATAACATATAATACAACATATAACAACATATAACATAACATAACACAACATATAACACAACATATAACATAACAACATATAATATAACATATAATACAACATATAACACAACATATAACATATAACACAACATATAATATAACATATAATACAACATAACACAACATATAACATAACATAGACACAACATATAACACAACATATGACATAACATATAATACAACATATAACACAACATATAATATAACAACATATAATATAACAACATATAACACAACATATAACATAACATATAACACAACATATAACAACATATAATATAACATAACATAATACAACATATAACAACATATAACATAACATAACACAACATATAACACAACATATAACATAACACAACATATAATATAACATATAATACAACATATAACACAACATATAACATATAACACAACATATAATATAACATATAATACAACATATAACACAACATATAACATAACAACACAACATATAACACAACATATGACATAACATATAATACAACATAACAACATATAATATAACAACATATAATATAACAACATATAACACAACATATAATATAACAACACAACATATAACAACATATGACATAACACAACATATAATACAACATATAACACAACATATAATATAACATAATACAACATATAACACAACATATAACATATAACACAACATATAATATAACATAATACAACATATAACACAACATATAACATATAACACAACATATAATATAACATAATACAACATATAACATAACATAACACAACATATAACAACATATAATATAACATATAACACAACATATAATATAACATATAACACAACATATAATATAACATATAACACAACATATAACATAACAACATATAACATATAATACAACATATAACAACACAACATATAACATAACATAACATATAACACAACATATAATATAACATGTAACACAACATATAACATATAACACAACATATAATACAACATATAACATATAATACAACATATAATACATCATATAACATAACACATCATATAATATAACATGTAACACAACATGTAACATCCATGCTACATTGTAGCAGAACTGTAACCATGGAAACGCCTGTAGCTAGCATTCATGCTACAATGTAGCAGAACTGTAACCACAAGGTGGCGCTGATTAATCTGATTAGAAATCAACAAGATGAACTGGACTTCTTGCAGGCTGTGTGGTTGCCTGTCAGATGATATTTTTCATTGATCAGCGTTATCGGGGGGGTGGGGGTCTGGTCGGTGCAGGGTCGAGGCAGGGGGGGTAACGGGGGAGTGACATGACAGGGAGGGGGGGGGGGGTTTGGTTTTACATATCACCACCAGCTGCCTCTCAAATCCCAGGTGGAGACACCAGGAGGTTTTACCTCATCACTAAATGGACGCCTCGGTACCAGCTCTGGTCCGGTTTCCATATTGACATCTGTCTGGGTCCACGGTGTGTGTGTGTGTGTGTGAGTGTGTGTGTGTGTGTGTGTGTAAAAAATGTGTCATAGTGTGTGAAAACAACATGTCTGTGTTTTGTATATATGATTCTGTGTGTGTGTGAGTGTGTGTGTGTGTGTGTAAAAAATGTGTCATACTGTGTGAAAACAACATGTCTGTGTTTTGTATATGTGATTCTGTGTGTGTGTGTGTGTGTGTGTGTGTTATCCCTCACAGAGGAGGAGGTCAGGCTCCTTCCCATCCAGAGTTCCTCCTCTCCATCTGCACTCTCCTGTTCATTTACTAAACTTTCCTTTTTTCTTCCTCTTTTCCAGTCTTCTCTCTCCCCCTTCACCTCCTCCTCTTCCTCACCTTCTTCTCTCACTTTGCTCCTGTTTCCAGTCTCCAAATCGCTCCCCCCTGTCTCTGTCTACTCCCCCTCCTTACTGCTCCCTTACTGCTTATGTGTCTCCTCTCTCATCTCCTTCCTTGCCTCGCTCTCCTCCCTTACCTCCTTGTCACCTCCCTCTCTCCCCCTCCTCCCCTTACTCCCTTTGCCTGTCCACAATGGGTTCTTATCTCCCTGCCTTCCCTCCCTCCTCCTCTTGCTCCTCTTAGCATTCCCGTTTCCTCCCATTCCAACCCCTCCTCACTCCTCCCTCACCTCCTCCACCCCCTCACTCCTGCTCAGTTGTCAGTCATCCATCAGGCTCCAGTGATGCTGTCAGGAGGTGACAACAGGAGATCTAGTTGATTCATCTCCTCAGTAGAAAACTACACCCGGCTATCCTTTACAGATTACAGTTTATTTATGTTGCGGTGCGTTCAGGGGCTGACGTCGGAAATTCCCAGTTGGAAGTTTGTAATTACAACCTACAGAACTGAGCAAAAGTCTCAGGCACCCTAGATGTCAGATAAATGTGGTCTTGGATGTTTATTTTTTTCTGCATCAGTGTTTTACATTACTGCTCTTTATAGTGTTTATTTTATATTTAGGAACTTTTCATTTCACTATTTTTGAAAGCATCTTCACTTTACGGGATGTTTCCTGTTCCCCATGCAGGAACTAATGTTATAATGACATTTGTCAGTGTTAGCTAGCTAGTTAGCACGGACCATTAGCAGCATCTATCAGTGTTTTGATAGATTGATAGAAATCAAACTGTTATTCTGAGGATTATAAACATGTGACAACAAATCTTGTTTTTGTTAAAACAAGTGGTTTAATATGACTGGTTTCCAATGCTAACAAACTTTAAAACTGCAGTGGAAACAAGTGGAATTCAATTTCTTTCTTCATTTCTTCTCAATATTACACTAAATTGCTTATTAAAAAGAATATTTATTTTTTGCAGTGTATTATTATTATTTATATTTTTTTATTTATTTAATTTTTAATTTTTTTAATTTTTTTAATTTTTTATTATTTTTAGCCTTTTATTTGTCCTTCATCCAGTGATAGTTGTCTGAGCTCCAGGCCCTCCAACACTGTGCTGCTTCACACCCTTACAGTTCTCAGTAGTTGGGGGTTGTGTGTCTTGCTTAAGGGCGCCTCAGCAGGTGACCCACATTTTGTTTCTCGTTCTGGGATTCGAACCGGGGACCTTCCTGTTACAGGCCTGATCCAAACTAAATGTAGTTTATCATCCAGGCTCATTGAAACACACGTCCTGCTGCAGAAACATAGCAGACCCCAGACCAGCGGTTAGGAAACAGTCACACCACAGAACATCGACATGCTGAGGCTCTAACTGACATGTACCACAATTAGATTAACAGCACTGTGTAATTATTGGATGTGCCTGTAGCAGTAATGAAGTGTGTGTGTGTGTGTGTGTGTGTGTGTGTGTGTGTGTGTGTGTGTGTGTGTGTGTCTGGCCCTGTGGTCCAGTCTCATCTTTCTCCCTCGGTGGTCAGCAATATCAGCGCTGGGCAGCATTCCCAGTCTGCTCCTCTCTCTCCTCTCATCCTCCTCTTCCCCCCTCTCCCACTCCTCCTCTCTCCTCTCCTCTTCTTCCTCCTCATTTCTCTGCTCCCACTCCTCTCTACCTCTTCCTCCTTTTTCTCCTCTCCCTGCTCTCGCCTCCTCTCATGCTCCTCTTCCTCCTGCTTCTTCTCTCACTCCTTGTGGTCATCCTCCTCCTCCTCTTCCTCTGGCGGCTCCTGTTTCTCCCTGGCCTCTTCCTCCTCCTCCTCCTCCTCCCTGGGGATCCTCCTCACCGCAGCAGTTGAGGCGTTCGATAGAAGCTTTTAGTTTACATCTGCAGCACACAGAGTTGACCTGACACCACGACCTGGAGAGTGTGTGTGTGTGTGTGTGTGTATTTGAGTGGTTATGACTATATTGGGGCTGTGTGTGTGCATTGATGTAGCTGTGTGTGTGTGTGTATGTGTGTGTGTGTGTGTGTGTGTTCTGGGTCTAGCCTTACTTTGTACTGGAACCAATGACACTAAGCTGCTATTTGCTGTGGTTAGCACATCCAAGTGTGTGTGTGTGTGTGTGTGTGTGTGTGTGTGTGTGTGTGTGTATGTGTGTGTGTCACCAGTGACGTTGGTTAACTGGTGCTCATCCTGCTGTTAACCAGCCACCACTTAATACCACTAATGGTCCCAGGGAACACAACAGCTGTGTGTGTGTGTGTGTGTGTGTGTGGTCTACAGTGTATAGTACATACACAATAGTACTATGTAGTATATAGTGTATGTGTGTGCATTATATATGTGTTCATGTCTTTGGATTTGTCTGTATTCATGCCTGTGTTATTTGTGTGTGTGTGTGTGTGTGTGTGTGTGTGTGTGTTTTGGCTGCTCCTCTGCAGACAGCATTAAATATTCATCCTCCGGTTCGTATTTCTCCTCTCTCATCTGTCCATCCATCCTCTCCCCTTCCCTCCACCTCCTTCTCTCCTTCCTCCCCTCTTTCCTTCCTTCCTTCTGTTTCTTTGCCCTTCTGTCTTTCCATCCTTTTTGATGGGTCACTCTTGCTGCTCCAGTTAGCGAGTGGTTGATAGGTGGTGAGTGGTTGAGGGGTTGATAGGTGGTGAGTGGTTGATAGGTGGTGAGTGGTTGAGGGGTTGATAGGTGGTGAGTGGTTGGTAGGTAGTGAGTGGTTGAGGGGTTGATAGGTGGTGAGTGGTTGAGGGGTTGATAGGTGGTGAGTGGTTGATAGGTGGTGAGGGGTTGATAGGTAGTGAGTGGTTGAGGGGTTGATAGGTGGTGAGTGGTTGATAGGTGGTGAGGGGTTGATAGGTAGTGAGTGGTTGAGGGGTTGATAGGTGGTGAGTGGTTGAGGGGTTGATAGGTAGTGAGTGGTTGAGGGGTTGATAGGTGGTGAGTGGTTGGTGGGTGGTGAGGGGTTGATAGGTAGTGAGTGGTTGAGGGGTTGATTGGTGGTGAGTGGTTGGTGGGTGGTGAGGGGTTGATAGGTAGTGAGTGGTTGAGGGGTTGATTGGTGGTGAGTGGTTGGTGGGTGGTGAGGGGTTGATAGGTAGTGAGTGGTTAAGGGGTTGATAGGTGGTGAGTGGTTGATAGGTGGTGAGGGGTTGATAGGTAGTGAGTGGTTGAGGGGTTGATAGGTGGTGAGTGGTTGGTGGGTGGTGAGTGGTTGAGGGGTTGATAGGTGGTGAGTGGTTGATAGGTGGTGAGTGGTTGATAGGTGGTGAGGGGTTGATAGGTGGTGAGCAGTTGGTAGGTGGTGAGTGGTTGAGGGGTTGATAGGTGGTGAGTGGTTGATAGGTGGTGAGGGGTTGGTAGGTGGTGAGTGGTGATCAGTGAACATGAATAGAAACTCAATAAACCTTCAGAGCTTCCCTTCAGTGGAAGCAGCCCTTCTCCAAGCACCATCTCTAAGATGTTTGTTCCTGTAGCTTTGACTGGCCGGAATCAACTTCTCCTCCGATTTCATAAGGGAACATCAGAAGGGAAGCGAGGGAATCTGATTGGCTGCTGGCGAGCTTGTTGAGCGTCCACATGGGCGAGGTTCCCCGTGACTTCTGGTGACTTGTTGATCGTGTTTCTCGCAGTGTAACACACTGTTAATCTTCCTTCCTTCCTTCTCCCTTTCTCTCCTTTCCTCCCTCCCTTCCTTCTTTCCTTCCATCCTTCCATCCTGTTTTCATCCCTCCCTTTCCTCCTCTCTTTTGCTCCATCTGTCCTTCCGCTCCCCTTTCCATCCTCCTTCCCTTTCGCCCTTTCTCCTTTCCTACTTTCCTTTTTTCCCTTTCTATCTCTCCTCTCCTCTCCTCTCCTCTCCTCTCCCCTCCTCTCTCCTCCTCCTCTTCTTTATTGATCAGTTCTGAAAACAAACACAGGGATTTTAATCCTTCACTCTGTTCTGGGTATTGAGTTCAGGCCCTGTGGGGCGTCCACACGTGTGTGTGTGTGTGTGTGTGTGTGTGTGTGTGTGTGTGTGCTTTGTGTTGGTGTCTGTGGTTGTGCATGTTTTTGTCATGGTCACTGCGTGTCTTCTTGTCTGTCTGCACCTGTGTGAGTGTGTGCGTGTCTTTTTCTGTGTGTGTGTGTGTGTGTGTGTGTGCATGATGACTAATGTCCCGTCTGGCCTGTTTGTTGGTCTGGTATCACATCCCCACGTCCTCTGGGTGTCAGTGTTTGTAAGCAGGAGATTTACAGAGGAATTTAACCGGCAGACTGCTTTCACTGTGTGTGTGTGTGTGTGTGTGTGTGTTGGGGGAGGTGTATGTAAACTTAGCCAGGCAGCGAGGGGGAAATTTCAACCCAGGTATTGATCGTGCCCGGCCTGCTCCAGTGCCGGTTGGGTCTGTGGTATTGGTATTAGTATTGCTATTATTATTATTATCTGCTTTAATCCTGGTTTTAATTCAACAGAACAAGATGAGATGAAACTTTATTGATCCCTGCGGGGACGCTGGGTCGCTGCAGACAAATAGTAACAGGATACAGCAAAGACAAGTAGAGCCAGTAGGAGGTACCAACAGACACCAACAGACTGCTAACATAGTAGTACAGTACCTACAGTACCATATACAGTACTAAGGGACAGTAAAAAACGAATTTGTTATATTGACCATACAGCAGTAGTAGTGGTGGTAGAAGTAATATCTGCAGTGGAGATTGTGCTAGTAGTAGTAGAGTAGTAACAGCAGTCGTACTAGTAATAGTAGTCGTGTTAATTGTAGTAGCGGTAGTGGTAGTAGTAGTATTAGTAGTACTAGAGTAGTAGGCGAGGAAACTCTCCAACTGAGTTATCTTCAGTCACTAACACTAGTCTGCATCCTGACTCAGTAGTGTTCAGATATCAAGGTATCTTCCTGTTCCTACACTAGCCTGCCTCTCTCTCTCTCTCTCTCTCCCTCTCTCTCTCTCCCTCTCTCTCTCTCTCTCTCTCTCTCTGCCTGTCTGTGTGCATATCCATCAGCCTGTCTGTCCATCTGCCTTCTCACCTCTCTGTTGGCCTGTCTATCTGCCTCTGTTTGTACGTCCATCCGTCTGTCTTCCTGCTCACTCCTCTCTCACTCTCTCTCCACCCGTCGATCTGTCACCGTGTCTCGGTCCGGCTGCCTGTCTCTCTCTCTCTCTGCCTGTCTCTCTCTCTCTGCCTGTCTGTCTGTCTGTCTGTCTGTCTCTCCGGGTTTTGCGGCAAGCCTCTCTGTCAGGATTACATGGCGTCAGGTTGGCCAACATGGACGTTGGTGGTGGGGAAACAAAATGTTCCTCTCAGCACAAAGCCGCTCTAATCCGCTCTCCTCATCCCCCACAGCAGACCCTGATTACAGAAAGCCGGTTGGCATGCAGGCAGTAAGACAGGCTGGGCAGGCAGTGAGACAGGCAGTAAAACAGGTAGGCTGTAAGGCATGCAGAGAGACAGGCGCTGAGGAATTAAGCCAGGCCAGTAGGATAGCACTGACTCATGCAGTAGCTGGCTGAGTGGCTGGTTAGCTGGTTAGCTGTCTGGGTGACTAGCTAACCTTCTCCAGTCCCTTCCAACTGAAGCCCCTCCTCCAGGCCACCCAGCTCCTGTCCAACATCACTTAAATCCTTTTTTGTGTTTTTGTTGCCTTGCACAGTACTTGCATTTTGCAATTTGATGATTTGGGTAGTAAATAAATATATAGCCAGTACATCCTAATCTCCACCAACCACTTCCACTGTTTCACCAGCCAACTACGTGGTTGGTTACCTGCCAAAGGCTTTTAGAGGAGGCACATTTAGCAGCCAGAGACTTCGTAGCGTTTGGCTGGTGGTTGGTGGTCGTCTCCCAGCCTGTCTGGGATGAAGACGGATGCTTGTACAGTCCATTCCAGTTATTTGTGGTTCTGTCTTTTGGATCCTCTCCTGGTCGGGATTTAGCTGAAGGTGTCAGCTGGGGGGAATCCTTGGCTCTCTGAGTGTGTGTTTGTGTGTGTGTGTGTGTGTGTGTGTCCATCCATACATGGATCGCTGTCGGCCTCAACATCCATATGGGTTCAACCTTAGTCAGCACTAGGTCAACTGTGTGTGTGTGTGTGTGTGTGTGTGTGTGTGTGTGTGTGTGTGTGTGTCCATCCATGGTGATAATGTTGACCCTGCAGTATAATAGGCCTTGCTATAGTTAGCTCAAACATTTAGCAGACCACAGGATCTGATATAACTATCATCTGTGCTATTAAACTAAGAGAAGCTCCTATGTAGTAAATTAACCTTCTTACTTGGTAGCAATGAAAATTTGGGCACACCCCAAAACATTTAAGGGGCACTTAAATAAAAATAGGCAGTTCTGTAAAATCTTTGCAGTTTTATATTGTGGATATACTCTATATCCAACATGTACCAACACTAATCATTTCTGTATAATGCCAGACAATAAAACAATAATAATGATAATACAGTAATAATATAGTAAAAGTGCTCCAGCTCCGTCTTCTTGACCTGGTTAAGAGCCTTGCTGCTACATGTTGCACTAGTTAGAAGGAACTCTGACTCTAGCAGGAATAGAGGCAAGTACAGTATCTAAACATGAACAGATAAAGGCATGAACAGGTCAGCAGAGGATAAAAAACTATTTTGGAAATATTTTCAACTCAAGGAAGCAGGACTGAACACTGTTCAGCTCCTTAATATCTAAAAGGCGATCTTTGATGCTGAACTCTCGTGGTTTCATGCTTACGTATACCTGAGTGTCATCTGCATAGCAGTGTAATTGTTGTATACCGACACTATACTGACACAACACCGGCAGTGTACTGATTGTCTTTCTCTGTTTTGTCCTTTCAGCCTTGACAGCCTACACATACCTCACCATCTTCGACCTCTTTAGGTGAGTAATGGTGTTAAACCCTCTGGTGGGGTTTCTCTATCAAGTTAGCTTCAAAATGCTATACGTAGCCATGTTTATGGAAAAAAACATTACCTAAAGGTCATAGCTCAATGTCTCTGAATTATTGATGATCCAGGCTGGAAAAAAATGTCCAACAAGGTTTTGTGCCCGCAATCATTTTGTCAGAGTCGGTGTCACTTTTAAATAGTGGATGTTTCATTTCTTTCTATCAACCTGAAGAAATCAGGGTTTTTTAAGTGAGAGCCTGTAGTCAGCTCCACCAATCAGAAGTGAGGTGATGTAACGCTTGGGTTTCCTGTCTGTCAGAACTGAAGCTTTATTTAGGAATGGAAAATTGTGTGATTGTTTTAGTTTGGGGAAATTTCATTCATGAAACATGAATTCTTTAGTTTCTATGAAAAAATAAAACAAAAACTGAACTTGAATTTACCTCTCTCTTGTTTCTGTTGTCTACTCTCCTTATTTCTCTTTTCATCCATCCATCGATCCGTCCTTCCTCCCTCTTCTCCCCCGTCACCTCCCTCCCCCCCCCCTCCAGTCTGATCACCTGTCTCATCAGCTCCTGGGTGTCCATGAAGAAGCCCAGCCAGCTCTACTCTTTTGGGTGAGTTCATTGCGGTATCGTGTGTTTGAGCTCCCTGACAGTATCAGTAGCTTCTCTGTGGAAGCTGCATCTGTGTTTGTTTGTGTGTTTTCATCCACTGCCATCCCATATGTACACACACACACACACACACACACACACTAAACAGATGTTGAACCCATAGAAAAGCTACTGATACTGTTACATGATCAGCTCAACAACACACGCCATACTTGGTGTGTGTGTATATGTGTGTGTGTGTGTGTGTGTGTTGATGGCCTGGCACAACAATGTATTTAAACAGCTGACCTCTGACCTTAAGGTGTGGAAGAGTGGTGATTGAGGGGAAAGCTGCTTTTCAGCTCCACTTGGTCCTCATAATGTGTGTGTGTGTGACGGTGCATGATGTCATGTATTTGTGTGTGTGTGTGTGTGTGTGTGTGTGTGTGTGTGTGTGTCCTAATGGACTGCCAGTAACAGGACAGCGGGTCAGCTACAGCTCAGCAGATTATCCCGTTTCCTCTCTGGTCCCAAACCTGCAGGACCAGAACCAGAACCAGACTGTCCAGGAATTAGCCTGGTCCACTTTACCTTCCTACTATATTTATACTGTTTTAATGAATGGGGTTTAGTGGCGTCTAGTGTAGTTTAGTTTAGTCTAATGTAGTTAGTAGGTTTATGTAGTGCAGCACCCGTATAGATTATCCTCAGCCTGACCTTTGATCCTGCAGGCCAGGAGTATGGAGGCGTGTTGGAAGGAGCTAAGCCTGGGTTTTTGTGTGTGTGTGTGTGTGTGTGTGTGTGTGTGTGTGTGTGTGTGTGTGTGTGTGTGTGCCCACGGTGCCAGTAAGCAGAGTCAACCTATTAACCTGCAGGCGTTGGTTCAACGGCTCACTGGTCGATCAAATGGTCTCTCTCTCTCTCACACACACACATGAACACACACATACAAAGGCACTGCAAAGAAGGGGTGTGTGTGAATACATATTAACACACACACACACACACACACACGTCCAGTATTCCCCCCACTGTGTTGTCTTTATTATTGGATTATCGAGTATTTTTATGTGTTGACTTGTTTTTTCCCCAGTCTGATGTTGACTTGTTTATTGACCTACAGTTGGTATCAGGTAGATGACTAGGTAGTAAACTAGACTGATTCAGGACTGGAACAAGGAAACACGCTGGCTGGGATTCAGTATCAGTTTACCAGGCCCGTTTATCAGTTTAAAAGTTGGGCTGCGTTCACAGCCAGCGTGTTCTGATGGGTTTATTAACCTCTGCAGCGTTTCCTCCTTTAGCTGGTTGGTCTCCAGGTGAGAACTAGAACCAATCATGGAGATCAATACGCTGATCAGATTCAGTAGAATATCTTGCATTAGAAACAGTAAAGTCTTGTAGAACTGATCAGTACTCTGGTGGTCTATGAACCTGAACTGATGCTCTGTTCTAGTTCAGAGTTTTAGTGTCCCAGCCTGAGAAGACAAACTGAACATGAACACAGAACATATGGGCTCAACCTTAGTCAGCACTAGGTCAGCTGTGTGTGTGTACGCGGCCATGTTATGACTGTGCGTATGTGTGTGTGTGTGTGTGTGTGTGTGTGTGTGTGAAAGATGGTGTGTACCGCTGTGTGTGTGTCATGTTCCCCTCCATGTATGTAGAACACGCCCCAGGGTGCTGACTGATCATATGCTCATATATACTACACACATCTGCTGCCTTCATCTGTGTGTGTGTAGGTTTGTTTGCCTGTGTGGGTAGATAGGTTGATAGGTAGATAGGTTGATAGGTAGAGGTAGATAGGTAGAGGTAGATAGGTTGATAGGTTGATAGGTAGATAGGTAGAGGTAGATAGGTAGATAGGTTGATAGGTAGAGGTAGATAGGTTGATAGGTAGAGGTAGATAGGTTGATAGGTAGAGGTAGATAGGTTGATAGGTTGATAGGTAGAGGTAGATAGGTAGATAGGTTGATAGGTAGAGGTAGATAGGTTGATAGGTAGACGTAGATAGGTAGATAGGTTGATAGGTAGATAGGTTGATAGGTAGAGGTAGATAGGTTGATAGGTAGAGGTAGATAGGTAGATAGGTTGATAGGTTGATAGGTAGAGGTAGATAGGTTGATAGGTAGAGGTAGATAGGTAGATAGGTTGATAGGTAGAGGTAGATAGGTTGATAGGTTGATAGGTAGATAGGTTGATAGGTAGAGGTAGATAGGTTGATAGGTAGATAGGTTGATAGGTAGATAGGTTGATAGGTAGAGGTAGATAGTTTGATAGGTAGATAGGTTGATAGGTAGATAGGTTGATAGGTAGAGGTAGATAGGTTGATAGGTAGATAGGTTGATAGGTAGATAGGTTGATAGGTAGAGGTAGATAGGTTGATAGGTTGATAGGTAGATAGGTAGATAGGTTGATAGGTAGAGGTAGATAGGTTGATAGGTTGATAGGTAGAGGTAGATAGGTTGATAGGTAGATAGGTTGATAGGTAGAGGTTGATAGGTTGATAGGTAGAGGTTGATAGGTTGATAGGTAGAGGTAGATGGTAGATAGGTTGATAGGTAGAGGTAGATAGGTTGATAGGTAGAGGTAGATAGGTTGATAGGTTGATAGGTAGATAGGTAGATAGGTTGATAGGTAGATAGGTTGATAGGTTGATAGGTAGATAGGTAGATAGGTAGAGGTAGATAGGTTGATAGGTAGAGGTAGATAGGTTGATAGGTTGATAGGTAGAGGTAGATAGGTTGATAGGTAGATAGGTTGATAGGTAGGTAGATAGGTTGATAGGTTGATAGGTAGAGGTAGATAGGTTGATAGATAGGTTGATAGGTAGAGGTTGATAGGTTGATAGGTAGGTTGATAGGTTGATAGGTAGAGGTAGATGGTAGATAGGTTGATAGGTAGAGGTAGATAGGTTGATAGGTAGAGGTAGATAGGTTGATAGGTTGATAGGTAGATAGGTAGATAGGTTGATAGGTAGATAGGTTGATAGGTTGATAGGTAGATAGGTAGATAGGTAGAGGTAGATGGTTGATAGGTAGAGGTAAAATTTGGTTTTTTGAGATAGGTAGAAGGTAGATAGGTAGGGAGATAGGTTGTAGGTAGTAGGTGGATAGGTGGAAAAGGTAGATAGGGGGATAGGTAATAGGTAATAGGTAGAGGTTTGATAGGTTGATAGGTTGATAGGTGAGGTAGATAGGTTGATAGGTTTTTAGGTAGATAGGGTTTAAGGTAGTAGGTAGAAGGTGGATAGGGGGATAGGGAGTTGGGTGGATAGGTAGAAGGTGGGGTGGTGGATAGGTTATAGGTGAGGGAGATAGGTTGATGGTAGAGTGATAGGTTGATAGGTAGAGGTAGATAGGGGTTGAAGGTTGATAGGGGGAAAGGGATAGGTAAAAGGGTTTTAAATAGGGGTAAAATAAGATGCAAAATGGCGCCCGGCTGAGCCGTGGGTAGCTCCGCGGAGATTGTGGTTTTTTTTTGTTTTTTGGGGTTTTTTTTTAATATCTTTTTTTGCTCAAAACCATCGGCACTAACTTTTACGAACGCAGAATTTTTTGGGCATAAACTTTTGTGCAAAACAAAGGTTTTTTGTCCCCTTTTTCCCTCGACCCCGCGTGGCCGGAGAGATAGTACAAGCGGGCCACAACAATAACATGGAGACTCACCTGGGGGGAGAGAAGGAGGGAAATCGGGGAAAACGGAGCGGAATTCGGAACAGACTGGAGTTCAAGCCCACCGTCCCCCCTCGCCCAGCATCCTTCTTGCCCAACCGTCCAAAAAAATTTCTTGAGGATTAATTTTTTTAGGGGTTTAAAGGGGAATTAGTTGGCCCGAGCGGGGGACCCCGTTTCCCCCGGCCCCTTTGGGAAGGGGAAAAAAAAATTTTTTTTTTTTTTTTTTTTTCCCCTTTTTTTTTTGGAAAAAAAATTTAAAAAAAATTCCCCCTTTTTTAAGGGGGCCCCAAAAAAGGGGCCAAAATTTTTTTTTTTTAAAAATTAAGAAAAGTGGGTTTTTAAATTTTTAAATTTAACCCCCAAAAAATGAAGGAAAAAATTTTTTTTTGGGGGCCAGCCGGCCCCCCTTTTTTAATTTTTTTTTTTGGGGGTTTTGGGGTTTAAAAGGGAAAAATTTTTTTTTTAAAAAAAAAAAATTTTTAAAAATTTTTTATCCCCTTTTTTTTTTTTTTTTTTTTAAAAAAAAAAAAAAACCCCCCCGGCCCCCCCCCCCCTTTTTTTTCCCCCCCCCCCCTTTTTTTTTTCCCCCTTATCCCCTTTTTTTCCCCCCCCCCAAAACCCCCCCCCCCCCCCTTTTGGGAATTTTTTTTTTTCCCCAAAAAAACCCCCTTTTTTTTTTTGGGGGTTTTTTTTTGTTTTTCCCCCCAAAAAAATTTTTCCCCAAAAAACCCCCCTTTTTTTTTTTTAAAGGGCCCCCAAAAAATTTCCCCCCAAAAAAAAAAACCCCAAAAAAAAACCCCAAAATTTGGGTTTTTAAATTTGGGTTTTAAAAACCCCCCCCCCAATTTTTTTGGGAATTTGGGTTTTTTTTTTGGGGGGAAAAAAAAATTTTTTTTTTGGGGGGGGTGGGGGGGAAAAAAAATTTTTTTTGGGGGGTTTTAAATGGGGTTAAAAGGGGGGGTTTTTTTTTTGGGGGGGGGGTTTTTTTTTTGGGGGGGGGGAAAGGGCCCAAAAAACCCCCTTTTTCCCCCCTTTTTCCCTTTTCCTTTTTTCCCCTTTTGGGGGAAAAAAAGGGTTTTAGGGTTTTTTTTTTTTTAAAAATTTTTTTAAAAAAAAAAAAATTTTTTTGGGGGGGTTTTTGGGTTTTTAAGGGGTTGGAAAGGGGTTTTTGGGGGGTTTTTGGGGGGGGTTTTTTTTGGGGGGGGGGGTGTTTTGGGGGCCCCCCGGGGGGGGGGGTTTTTTTTTTTGGGGGTTTTTTTTGGGGGGGGGGTTTTTTTTGGTTCCCCCCCCCAAAAAAAACCCAAAAAAAAATTTTTAAAAAAAGGGGGGGGGGTTAATTTTTTCCCCAAAAACACAAAGCCCCCCCCCAAATTTTTTTTGGGTTTTTTTTTAAAAAAACCCCCCCCCCCCCCAAAATTTCCCCTTTTTTTTTTTAAATTTTTAAAAAAATTTTTGGGGGGGCCCCCCTTTTTTTTTTTTTTAATTTTAAAAACCCCCCAAATTTTTTAAAAAAAAGGGGGGTTTTTTTTTTTCCCCCCCAAAAAAAAAAAGGGGGTTTTCCGGGGGAATTTTTTAAAATTTTAAATTTTTTTGGGGCCCCCGGGGAAAAAATTTTTTTAAAAAAAGGTTTTTAAAAAATTTTTAAAAAAAAAAATTTTAAAAAAAAAACCCCCCTTGCCCAAAATTTTTTTTTATTAATTTTTTGTCCCCCCAAAAAAAAAATTTTTTAAAAGGGAAAAAGGGTTTTTTGGGCAACCCCCCCTTGTTTTGGGGGGGCCCCCCTTTGGACTTTTTTTTTTTTTGGGTTTTTTTTTTGGGGGTTGGGGGTTTTTTTTTTTTTTTTTAAAAAAAGGGGGGGAAAAAAGGGGGGGGAAAAAAAAATTTTTTTTTTGGGGGGGGGGGTTTTTTTTGGGGGGGAAAAATTTTTTGGGGGGGGTTTTTTTTTGGGGGGGGAAAAGGGGAAAAAAAGGGGGGTTTTTGGGAAAGGGGGAAATAGGGAAAAAAGGGGGGGGGAAAAGGTTTTAAAAAAAGGGGTTTGGGTTTGGGGGGGAAAAAAAGGGGGGGAAAAAAAAAAAAAAAAAGGTTGGTTAAGGGGGGAAGGGGGTAGGTTTGGGGGAAAGGGGGGTTTGGGGGGGGTAGGGTTTAAAGGTTGGGAATAGGGAAAAAAATTTTGGGTTTTTGGGGGGAAAAGGTTTTTTGAAAAAGGGGGGTTTAAAAGGGGGAGGTAGGTTTTGGGGTTTAAAGGGAAAAGGGGTTTTTAAAAAAATTTTTTTGGGGGGGGAAAGGGTTTTTAAAAAAAATTTGGTAATTTTTTTAGGGAAAAAAGGGGGGGGGAAAAAAAAAAAAATTTAAAAAAAAAATTTTAAAAAAAAAAGGGAAAAGGGGGGGGGTTGGGGGGGGGGGTTTGGTTTAGGTTGTTTGGGGGGGTAGAAAAGGGGGAGGTTGTTTAAGGAAAAAAAAAAAGGGGGGGGTAAGGGAGATAGGTTAAAGGGGGGGGGGTTTTTTTAAAAAAATTTGGGGGGGGGTAAATTTTTTGGGGGTTTTTTGGGGTTTTGGAAAAAAAAGGGGGGGGGGGGTTGGTTGAAAGGGGGTTTTTTTGGGAAAAGGGGGGGGGGAAAAAATTTTGGGGGGGGGGGTTTTGGTTGGGTTTTTTTGGGGGGGTTTTTTTGGGGGGGGGGTTTTGGGGGAAAGGTTTTAAAAAAAAAAGGGGATAGGTTTTTGGGGGGGGGGGGGAAAAAAGGTTTTGGGGGGAAAGGGGAAAAAAATGGGGGAAAGGGGGGAAAAAAAAATTTTAGGGAAAATTTTGGGGGGGGGGGAAAAAATTAAAAGGTTTTAGGTTTGGGGGGGTTAAATTTTTTGGTAAAAAGTTTTAGGTAAAGGGGGGTAGAAAAGGGGGGTTATTAAAAAAAATTTTTTTTTGATAGGGGGGGGTTTTAGGTGGGGTTTAAAGGGGTTGGTAAATTTTTTAAAGGGGGGGGGAAAAAAGGGGGGGGGGTTGATAGGTTTTGGGGGGTTTTTTAGGTTAGGGAAATTTTTAGTTTTGGGGGGGGGGAAAGGGGAAAAAATTTTGGTGGGGGGGGTTTTGGGAAAAGGGGGGGTTGGGTAGGGAAAAAAGGGGGAAATTTTTTTAAATTTGGGGGTTTTTGGGGGAAAAAAGGGGGGGAAAGGTGGGGGGGAAAAAAAAAAAGGGGGGGGGGTTTTTTTTTGGGCCCCCCGGGGTTTGGGGGTTTTTTTTGGGTTTTAAATTTTTTTTAAATTTTTTTTTTATTTTTTTTTTTGGGGGGGTTTTTTTTTGGGGGGGTTTTTTTTGGTTTGGGGGTTTTTTGGGGGGGGGGGGGGGGGGGGGGGGGGGGGGGGGGGGGGGGGGGGGGGGGGGGGGTTTGGGGGGTTGGGTTTTTTTTTTGGGGGGGGGGGGGGGGGGGGGGGGGGGGGGGGGGGGGGGGGGGGGGGTTTTTTGGGGGGGGGGGGGGGGGGGGGGGGGGGTTGGGGGGGGTTTTGGGGGTTTTTTTAAAAAATTTTTTGGGGGGAAAATTTTTTTAAAATTTGGGGAAAAAAAGGGGGTTTTTTAAAGGGGGGGGTTTTTTTTGGGGAAAAAAAAGGGGGGGGGAGGGAAAAAGGAAAAGGGGAAAAAGGGGGGGGGAAAAAAAGAAAAAATTTTTTGGGGTTTGGGGGAAAAAATTTTAAAAAGGTTTAAAAGGTTTTAAAGGGGGGAAAATTTAAGGGGGGGAAAGGGGTTTTTTTGGGGGGGGAAATTTTAGGGTTTTCCGGGGAAAAAAATTTTTTTTGGGGGGAAAAAAAAGGGGGGGGGAAAAAAAAAGGGGGGGGGGTTTTTTTTTAAAAAAAAGGTAAAAAGGAAAAAAATTTTTTGGGGGTTTTTTTAAAAAAATTTTTTGGGGTTTTTTTGGGGAAAAAGGGGGAAAAAAAAAGGGGGGGGGAAAGGGAATTTTGGGGGGTGGAAAAGGGAAAAAAAGGGGGGGGGGGGTTTTGGAAAAAGGGGGTTTAAAAAAGGGGAATTTTTAAAAAAAAGGGGAAAAAAGGGGGGGTAGAATTGGGGGAAAAATTTTTTAAAGGGCCCGGTTTTTTTTGGGGGAAAAAAATTTTTTTTAAAAAAAAGGGGGGAAGGGAAAGGGGAATTTTTAAAAAAAGGGGGTTTTAAAAAGGGGGGGGAAATTTTAAAGGGGGGGAAATTTTTAAAAAAAATTTTGGGAGTTTGGGGGGAAAAAAATTTTTTTGGAAAGGGGGGTTTTTTGGGGGGGGTTTGGGTTTTTGGGGTTTTTAAAAAAAATTTTAAAAAAGGGTTGGGGGAACCCCCCCCGGGCCCCAAAAAAAAAGGGGGGCCCCCAAAAACCCTTTTTGGGAAAGGGGTTAAGGACAAAAGGGGGAAAAAAAAGGGGTTTTTTTTCCCCCCCCCCCGAAAAGGGGGGGGAAAAAAAAAACCCAACCCCCCCCCCTTTTCCCCCCCCCCGGGGGGGCCCCAATTTTTTCCCCCCCCCCCTTTTGGGCCAAAAACGTTGGGGGGTAAAAAAACCCCCCCGGGGGAAAAAAAAATTTTTTTCCCCCCCCTTTTTTTTGGGGGGGGGGGGGGGGAAAAAAACCCGGGCCCAAAAGGGGAAAAAAAACCGAGAAAAACCCCCCCCCGGGCCCCCCCCCTTTTTTTAAAAACCCCCCCCCCCAACCCCTTTTCCCCCCCCCTTAAAACCCCCAATTTTTGCCCAAAACCCCCCCCTTTTTTTTCCCCCCCCCTTTCCCCCTTTTAAAAAAGGGAAAAAATTTTAAAATTTCCCTTTTCCCCCCTTTTTAAAAAAAAGGGGGTTTTCCCCCCCAAAACCCCCCCCCCCCCCCCCAAAAAAAAACCCCCCCACCTTAAAAAAAAAATTTTTTTTTTTTAAAAAAAAAAAATTTTTTCCCCCAAAAACCCCCCGGGTGGGAAAAAAAAAACCCAAAAAAACCCCCCCAGGGTTTTTTTGGGGGGAACCCGGCCCCCCCTTTTTTTTTGGGGGGGAAAATTTTTTTTTGGGGGGGGGGGGGGGGGTTTTTTTTTTTCCCCCCCCCTTTTTTAAAAAAAATTTGGGGAGGGCCCGGAAAACCCTTTTTTTTTTTAAAAAAAAGGGGGGGGGGTTTTGGGTTTTTTTTTGGGGGGGGGGGGGGAAAAATTTTTTTTCCGGGCCGGGGCCGCCCCCCTTCCCCAACCCCAAAAAAAAAAAACCCCCGGGAAAAAAAACCAAAGGCCCCACCCCAAAAAAAAAGGGAAAAAAAAAAAAAAACCTTTCCCCCCCCGGGGGTTTTTTAAAAAACCCCCGGGGGGGGGGGAGGAAAAGGGGGGTTTTTTAAAAAAAAGGGGGAAAAAAAAGCCCCCCCCAAACCCCCAAAACCTAAACCTTAAAATCCCCCCAAAAAACCCCCCCCCTTTTCCCCCCCCCTTTCCCCAAAAAAAAGGTTTTGGGGTTTTCCCCCTTTTTAAAAAAACCCCCCCCTAAAATTTAACCAAGGGGGTCGGAAACCAAAAACCCCTTTGGGGGAACCCCCCCCAAAAAGGCCCCAAAACCCCGGGCCGGGGCCCCTTTCCCCGGGGGGGGGGTTTTTTTTTTTCCCCCCAAAATTCCCCGGGCCCCCCCCCCCCCCCAAAAAACCCCCCCCCCCCCCCCCCAAAAAAAACCCCCCAAAATTAAAATTTTAAAACCCTTTTTTTTCCAATTTTTTGAAACCAAACCCCCAAAAAAATTTTCCCCCCCAAAACCCCCCTGAAATTTTTTTTTTTTTTTTTTTTAAAAAATTTTTTTTGGTTTTTTTTTTTAAAGGGGTTTTTTTTTTTTTCCCCCCCCCCCCAATTTTTTTCCCCCCCCGGGTTTGGGGAAAAAAAAAAATTTTTTAAAAGGGAAAAAAAAAAAAAAAAAATTTTTGGGGGGGGGTTTTTTTGGGTTAATTTTTTTGGTTAAAATTTTTTTTAAAAGGGAAAAATTTTTTTTGGTTTTAAAAAAAGGGGTTTTTTTGGGGTTTTTAAAAAAAGGGGGGGGGGAAAAAAAAAAAAAAAAAATTTGGGGGGGGAAAATTTTGGGGGAAAATTTGGGGAAAAAAATTTTTTTTTGGGGGGGTTTTTTTTTTTTTTTGGGGGGGGGGTTTTTTTTTTTAAAAACCCAAAAAAAAAAAAAGGGGGGGGTTTTTTTGGGGGGGAAGGGGGGTTTTTGGGAGGGTTGGGGGGGGGGAAAAAAAAGGGGGGGGGGGGGGGAAAAAAAAAAAAAAAAAAAAAATTTTTTTTATTTAAATTTAAAAGGGAAAATTTTTGGAAAAAACCCCCCCCAAAACCCCCCCAAAAACCCCCCCCCCCCCCTTTCCCCTTTTCCCCCTTTTTTTTTTTCCCCCCCCCCCCTTTTTTCCTTTTCCCCTTTCCCCTTTTTTTTTTTTTTTTTTTTTCCTTTATTTCCGGGAACCGGGGTTTTCCCTTTTAAAAAAATTTCAAAAAAAAAAAAAAAAAAAATTAAAAAAAAAAAAAAAAAAATTTAAAAAAAATAAAAAGGGTTTTTTTTAAAAAAAAAAAATTTTAAAAAAAAAATTAAAAATTTTTTGGTTTCCCTTTTTTTTTAAAAAAAATTTTTTTTTGGGGGGGTTTTTTTTTTTTTTAAAAATGGGTTGGGGGGCCCCCCCGTTTAAAGGGGGAAAATTTTTTTTTGAAAAAAGGTTTTGGGGGGGGGTTTTTTTGGTTTAAAAAAAGGGTTTGGAATTAAAAATTCCTTTTTTTTTTTTCCCCCCCCCAAAAAAAAAACCCCCCCCAAAAAAAAAAAAAACCCCCCCACCCCTTCCCCAAAACCCCCAAAACCCCCCCCACCCCTTTTTTTTTTTTTTTCCCTAAAAAGGGGGAAAAAGGGGGAAAAAAAAAAAAAAAACCCCCTTTTCCCCGAAAAAAAAAATTTTTCCCCCCCCCAAAAAAAAAAACCTTTTTTTTGGGAAAATTTTTTAAAATTTTTCCCCCTTTTTTCCCCCTTTTTTAAATTTTTTTAGGGAAAAAAAAAAAAAATTTTTCCCCAAAATTTTAAAAAAAACCAAAAAAATGAAAGGGGGGCCCCCCCTTTTTTTTTTAAAAAAGCCCAAAAAAAAACCCCAAAAAAAGGGCCTCCGAAAAAAAATTTTTTCCCCCCCCCCCCCCCAAAAAAAAACCGGAAAACCCCCCGCCGAAAAACCCTTAAATTTTTAAAAAAAAAACCAAACCGCCCCCAATTAACCCTCCCTAACCCCCCAAAAACCAAAAACCCCCCCCCCGAACCTCCCCGGGGGGCCCCCCTTTTTTTTTTTTTTTTCCCTTTTTTTTCCCCCCTTTTTTTTTTTTCCCCTTCCCCCGGGGCTCACCTTTTCCCCCCTTTTTCCCCCCTTTTTTTAAAAAAAAAATTTTAAAGGTTTTAAAAAAAAAAGGGGAAAAAAAAAAAAAAGGGGGGGGGGGGGGGGGGGGGGGGGGGTTTTTTTGGGGGGCTGGTTTTTTCCCCCCCCCCCCTTTTTTTTTGGTTTTTCTTTTTTTTTTTTTTTTTTTGGGGGGGGGCCCCCCGGGGGGGGTTTTTTTTTTTTTTTTGGGGGGGGGGGAAAAAAAACCCCAAAAAAACCCCCCCCAAAAAAAAAAACCCCCCCAAAAAAAACCCCCCTTTTTTTTTTTTTTTTTTTTTCCTTTTTTTCCGGGGGTTTTTTTTTCCCCCCCCCCTTTTTTTTTTTAAAAAAGGGAAACCCCCCCGGGTTCCCCTTTTTTTTGGGGGGGGGTTTTTGGGGGTTTTTTAAAAAGGGGGGGGGGGAAAAAGGGGGGAAAAAACACAAAAACCCCCCCAAAAAACCAAAAAAAAATTTTTTTTAAACAATTTTTTAAAAAAAAAAACCCCCCCCGGGAAAAAAACACAAAAAAAAAAATCCCTTTTTGGGGGAACCCAAAATTTTAAAATTGGGCTAAACCCCCGGGGGGGGGGGAAAAAAAAATTTTCCCCAAAAGGGGGGTTTTTTTTTTTTTTTTTATTTAAAAAAATTTTTTTTTTTTAACCCTTTTTAAGGGGCCCCCCCCTTTTTTTCCCCCCCCCTTTTTCCCCCCCCCTTTTTTTTTTTTCCCCCCCCCTTTTTTTTAAAAAAAAACCCCTTTTTTTCCCTTTTTTTCCCCCCCCCAAAATTTTTCCCCCCCCCCCCTTTGTTTTTTTTTTCTTTTTTTCCCCCCCCCTTTTTTTTTTTTTTTTTCCCCCCCCCTGGGTTTTTTTTTTTTCTGTTTCCCCCCCCAAAAAAAAAAAAACCCCCCCCCCCCCCCCCCCCCCCCCCCCCCCCTTTTTTTTTTTTTTTCCCCCCCCCTTTTTTTTCCCCCCCCCCCCTTCTTCCCCTTTCCCCCTTTCCCCCCCCCTTTCAAAGGGCCGTTTTTTGGGGGGGGCCCTTTTTTTTCCCAACCCAAAATTTTTTTTTTTAAAAAAAAAAAAGGGGGGGGAAAAAAAAAAAAATAAAAAAAAAAAAAAAAGCCCAAACCCCCGAAAAAAACCCCCTTTTTTTTTTTAAAAAAATTTTTGGGTTTAAAGGGAAAAAAAATTTTCACACACACACACACACACACATGCTCACACACACACTCACATGCTCACACACACACACACATGCTCACACACACACACTCACATGCTCACACACACACCTTCAGCCTCAGGCGCCTTGCTCGGGGTTGTCTTGCGGTCAATTCTCAGGGAGGAGAGGGGGGGGGAGAGGGGGGGTATTAAGAGAATGAGAAGGACAACACACACTCACTCACTCATGCACACACTCGCACACATGCACACACACACACTCAAGCACTCACACACTCACACACACATGCACACACACACACACTCTCACAGTCATTTAGCTGCAGTTTAGATTAGATTCTAGTTTCAGGGTGTTTTCACACTTTCACACATTCAGTGAACTCAGACCGAGTCAAACGATCCAGACCAAGACCCTCTGGACCGAGCTGAGACCATCTGAACCGATCCGAACCGAGACCGTCTGAACCGATCCGAACCGAGACCATCTGAACCGATCCCAGACCATCTGAACCGATCCGAACCGAGACCGTTTGAACCGATCACAGACCGTCTGAATCGACCCAAACTGAGACCGTCTGAACCAATCCCAGACCGTCTGAACCGATCCGAACCGAGACCGTCTGAACCGATCCGAACCTAGACCGTCTGAACCGATTCCAGACCGTCTGAACCGATCCGAACCTAGACCGTCTCAACCGATTCCAGACCGTCTGAACCGATCCGAACCGAGACCGTCTGAACCGATCCCAGACCGTCTGAACCGATCCAAACTGAGACCATCTGAACTGACCGGTGCTGAGACCGTCTCTGGTCTAAGATCAGTTTGTTTTGTGGTTCTCTAGTTTTCTCCATGGTGCTTTGCTTTGTGTTGTTGACATTTCTGTCCCTCCGTGCTCACCGTACTTCCTCTGTCGGTATAAATACCACAAGGAAATGATGCTGCAACCAATAGTAGTTAACAGAGTGTGGAAGAATCCATCAGAACACCAGAAGAAGAACTGAGTCTGGAGGCAGAGGGACCCGAGTTCTTCTTCTGTTGGTTCAGATTCTTTTTTAGATTCTATTTTTGTTCAGTTGTAGTTTGTTAGATTGTAGTCTAGTTAAGATGTAGTTTAATGTCTCTCTCTCTCTGTTATTGATCACCTCCCTGCATGGGGGAGACCACAACCACACACACACACACACACACACACACACAGTATGTCATGGATGGTTTAGTAGGTCAGCAGCACAGAGGAAGAGAGAGACGAGTGTGTGTTGCTGTTTTTCTGTTGTTTGTTCTCTCCTTGTCTCCTGTCGTTCATTTCTGTGTCTCTCACACACACACACTCACACACACACACACACACACACACACACACAGTAGTCCCACCTGACCAGTGTTGTTGACTGTGTGTTTCTGTTGTTCTGTAGTGTGGAGCGCTTCATGGAGCAGCCTGAGGTCCATACGTAAGTGTTACACACACACACACACACACACACACACACACACACACACACACTCTCTCTCCCTTATCACACTCTAAAATATAAGGGGCAACAATATCCCCCTCTGTGCGCACACACACACACACACACACACACACACACACACACACACACACACAGTGCCAGCTGTTGGCGGAACAGAACATCTGAAACATCTGGGTCTAAACCAGACAGTCAGTCAGTCAGTCAGTTAACCAGTTAGTCAGTTAACAAGTCAGATATTTTTTATTTTTGTTTTATTTATCCTTTATTTAACCAGGGTAATCACATTGAGATTTCCATCTCTTTTTCAAGTGGGCCCTGGCCAAGAAGGCAGCATACAAATAATTTCACATATAGAACATTAAAAACAAACGCAAATAAAAAACAAGACCGTAAGAGTACACAGTAAAACAAGTAGAGCAAGTGTCTTCAAAATTTAAATAGAAAAAGACAGAATTAAAAACATGAGCACTCCATGGCAAGCAGGTGTCCAATTTGTTCTTTAAAAAGGTCGATTCTAATTCTAATAAGGGAATCCAGCTTCAAATCATTTTGTAAAATGTTCCAAGAAAGTGGAGCAGCATAGCTGAAAGGCGTGTTTCCCAAATTCTGTTCTCACAGTTGGGACATGATATAAGATATAATTTTTTGATCTCAGATTGTAATGTCCACCTCTAGGTTGAACAAGTAAAGTGCTTAAGTAAGTTGGTAGCTGTCCCAGGATGGCTTTGTATACAAACAAATACCAATGTGACTGTCTTCTTACGTCCAGGGATGACTGACCTGACAATTCATACAGTACACAGTGATGTATGAGGGGTGTGCTGTTTGTCACAAAGCGTAAAGCAGCATGATATATTGTGTCCAAAGCACGAAGATGTGATTTTGGGGCATTCATATATAAAATATCACCATAATCCAATATAGGCAAAAAAGTAGCAGCCACAAGCCGCTTCTTTGCTTGAAAGCTGAAACAAGCCTTATTTCTAAAGTAAAAACCCAATTTAAGTTTAAGTTGTTTTGCTAATTGCTCAATATGAAGTTTAAAAGACAATTGTTCATCAAGATGGAAACCCAGATACTTGTAAGATGACACCACCTCTATCACCCTGTTTTGTATTGTAATGATTTGAGGCATAGTAGAACACTGGATGTTGGATTTAGAAAAAAACATCAACTTAGTTTTATCTACATTAAGAACAAGTTTAAGCTTAATTAGATTATTTTGAATGATATTGAATGCTTTTTGTAATTTAAATACAGCCTCAGATATGGTGGGCGCAGAGCAATAGATTATGGTGTCATCCGCATATAAATGGACTTTTGCATCATTCAGTAATCCAGTCAGGTAACCACTGAGTCATTCAGTGAGTCATTCAGTCAGTCAGTCAGTTAACAAATCAATTAACCAGTTAATTAGCACATCAATCAAACAATCAGTTAACGAGTTAGTCAGTCAGTCAGTCAGTCAGTCAGTCAGTCATCTAGTCAGTTATCCAGTCAGTCAGTCAGTCAGTCTACTGGAATTACCGAGACATTCAGTTAAGCAGACAGATAGACTGTCTCTCTCTCTCTCTCTCTCTCTCTCTCTCTCTCTCTCTCTCTCTCTCTCTCTCTCTCTCTCTGTCTCCATTATAAAACACAGATTAGTGAAGGCTTTTAAAACCCAAAACACGGCGAGATTTAAACCTGTCTCCTGTGATGAGATTACCTCGCCCGTCTGTCTGTCTGTCTGTCTGTCTGTCTGTCTGTCTGTCTGTCTCTCTCTCTCTCTCTCTCTCTCTCTCTCTCTCTCTCTCTCTCTCTCTCTCTCTCTCTCTGATTGGATGTGATTGGACGGGGCATCCTCCCGTCCTCCCAGCATTTGGGGAAAAACCACTAACCAGAGGGACAGGTGTCTGCCGGTGAAGGTAGACCGAGAGAGACAGACTGGCATAGACAGGACCCCCCCCCCCCACACACACCCCCACACACACACACACACACACACACACACACACACACACACACTCCATCTCTCTCTCTCTCTCTCTATGTCTCTCTATGTCTCTCTCTCTTCTGGGGGTACACCAGGTGTTGTGGCCCCCTGCTGATTGTTTGGAGTGTTTTTAGGCTCTTAAAGGGATTGGCCCGTCGTGATACAGACCTTAACGGGCTTTAGGGTGTGATTAGTGTGGGTCAGCGGGGGGGGGGTAAGGGGGGAGGTGTAAAGAGGGTGGTGTAAGGGGGGGGGTGTAAAGGGGGGGGTATTTAACAGGGTTGCAGCAGAATGGGTGACTGTAACTGGTTTCACACATTGGTTGCATCAGCTGGTTTCCATCCCAACCGGACTGGAACAGCGTTAACAGACCAGGAGGAGATTCAACACATTGAGGGATTATTGAAATGGAGTCTGGGTTATTGTGACCTCTGACCCCTGACATCTGACATCTGACATCTGACCTCCCTGCAGAGGGGAGGCAAGGAAAAAGACAATTTCCCTACTAGGATGAATGAAGTATAACATCGTTGTATTAGTAGTAATAGTAGTAATAGTAGTTGTCTCTGTTTGTTGATGACTTACTGATGATGACTCTCTCTCTCTCTCTCTCTCTCTCTCTCTCTCTCTCTCTCTCTGTCTCTGTCTCTGTCTCTGTCTCTCTGTCTCTCTGTCTCTCTCTCTCTCTCTCTCTCTCTCTCTCTCTCTCTCTCTCTCTGTCTCTCTCTCTCTCTCTCTCTCTCTCTCTCTCTGTCTCTCTCTCTCTGTCTCTCTCTCTCTCTCTCTCTCTCTCTCTCTCTCTCTGTCTCTGTCTCTCTCTCTCTCTCTCTCTGTCTCTCTGTCTCTGTCTCTCTGTCTCTCTGTCTCTCTCTCTCTGTCTCTCTCTCTCTCTCTCTCTCTGTCTCTCTCTCTCTCTCTCTCTCTCTCTCTCTCCCTCTCCCAGTGGTCGTCTGTTGGTTGGGACGTTCGTCGCTCTGTTCTTCAACCTGCTGACTCTGCTGTCTGTCAGGAACAAGCCGTTCTCCTACATCTCAGAAGGTATGATGGTGGAGAAGAGAAAGGATGGAGTGAACAGAGTTAATAACCCAGTGAGCTCATACTGGTCCCACAGTAACCAGTAGTAACCAGTTCACTGATGTCACTTTTAGTTTTCTGTGTGTGCAAACGCAGACTAACAGGAGTTTTTCCACACAACAAAACAACATGGAAGTCAGCGGGAGGGTGGAGGGTGGAGGGGGAGAGGGGGAGGAGGAGGGGGAGAGGGGGGGGTTATTCTGGATGAACTGGTTTATTCATGACGACATGGGAACTCAATCACAGGGTATCAAAGCTTCATGGAAGCGACTGAATAACCGCTCAGACCAACACAACATAATGTAGAGGCGTCACAAAGGCGAGGAGGCGAGGAGGCGAGGAGGCAAGGAGGCGAGGAGGCGTCTTCTCAGTATTTTCAACTTGAGCGAGAAACTGTCCTGACACAGTAAAGTGAGAGCCAATCACCATGAAGCAGGAGTCTTTTTGTGACCAATAACAGTTGAATAGAAGACCGATGAAGCGTGATGGATGAAGAAGAGTTTCAACCAGACCGCTGGTCATCATGGCCGCCCTGCCGCTTCCTGTTGAGTCAGACCTGCTTCTCTTATGACTCTTATGACTCTTGGCCTCAGTGTGTGTGAAGTGAATCACACACAGAGTCACTACCAACAACTCTTTTGATTCATCATTTATCATCATTGATTAAAAATAACTGAATTAAAAAAATACATTTAAGTCCTTTTTCAAAGTTAAAGCACCAGCAGTAGCAACAGTAACTCAGAGGACCGTATTGGTTTAGTATCAGTATATTGATCTGGTATCAGTTGTGTATTAGCAGCTTACATGTTCATATATGAATGAAACATCATGTGACATGTTGAAACTCCGCCCACACGGAGCGAACAAGACACTCAGATCTGACATGTTGATTTGTACCAGTTGATGAAACGATCCTGGAAGAAGAAGTAGAAAAGATATTATTATATTATATAAAAATATAAAAGATATAATATAAAATATATTATTATAGTATATTATAATATGAATATAAAATATATAAATATATTATATGTTATATATTAATATTACTATGTTATATTATTAATATTAATTATATATTTTAGTTTTTATTAGTTTTTGATAAATGATGAAAACAGTTGTTGGTGGACTTTTGGACTTTATGCACACACAAAAACAAACACACACATATGGATAGTACACACACACACACACACACAGATATGGGTAGGGCAGACTTTTACAGCCATAGGTCACATGTACACACACACACACACACACACACACACACACGAGGAGGGCAGGCCAGGCGAGCAGAGACCCCAGGACACATTAACCTCACTGGGACT
>JAXDDX010000118.1:237500-320000 GCA_034670405.1 Hoplostethus atlanticus
TACTGATATAGTAGTCCACTGATATAGTACTACTGATATAGTACCACTGATATAGTGCCTACTGATATAGTACTACTGATATAGTAGCCACTGATATAGTGCCACTGATATAGTACCACTGATATAGTACCACTGATATAGTGCCACTGATATAGTACTACTGATATAGTACCACTGATATAGTGCCACTGATATAGTGCCACTGATATAGTACTACTGATATAGTGCCACTGATATAGTACCACTGATATAGTACTACTGATATAGTACCACTGATATAGTGCCACTGATATAGTACCACTGATATAGTGCCACTGATATAGTACCACTGATATAGTACCACTGATATAGTGCCACTGATATAGTACTACTGATATAGTGCCACTGATATAGTACCACTGATATAGTACCACTGATATAGTGCCACTGATATAGTGCCACTGATATAGTACCACTGATATAGTACCACTGATATAGTACCACTGATATAGTGCCACTGATATAGTGCCACTGATATAGTACTACTGATATAGTGCCACTGATATAGTGCCACTGATATAGTACTACTGATATAGTGCCACTGATATAGTGCCACTGATATAGTACCACTGATATAGTACCAGATATAGTACCACTGATATAGTGCCACTGATATAGTACTACTGATATAGTACCACTGATATAGTGCCACTGATATAGTACCACTGATATAGTACCACTGATATAGTGCTACTGATATAGTACCACTGATATAGTGCCACTGATATAGTACTACTGATATAGTGCCACTGATATAGTGCCACTGATATAGTACCTACTGATATAGTGCCACTGATATAGTGCCACTGATATAGTGCTACTGATATAGTACCACTGATATAGTGCCACTGATATAGTACCACTGATATAGTGCTACTGATATAGTACTACTGATATAGTGCCACTGATATAGTACCACTGATATTGTGCCACTGATATAGTACCACTGATATAGTACCACTGATATAGTACCACTGATATAGTACCAGATATAGTACCTGATATAGTACCACTGATATAGTACCACTGATATAGTACTACTGATATAGTACTACTGATATAGTACCAGATATAGTACCACTGATATAGTACTACTGATATAGTACCAGATATAGTACCACTGATATAGTACTACTGATATAGTACTACTGATATAGTACCAGATATAGTACCACTGATATAGTACTACTGATATAGTACCCAGATATAGTACCACTGATATAGTACTACTGATATAGTACTACTGCCTGATAACAGAAACAACAACTTAACACATCAAAAGAATCAAGAGTTTTAAGTTTTGTCTTAAAAGAAAATACAAAGTTTCAAATCCACTAATCTGATTTCCTCAGGTGAGTTAAACTCTTTATCACTCCATCACTTCATCATTTCATCATTTCATCACTCCATCACTCCATCACTTCATCACTCCATCACTCCATCATTTCATCACTCCATCACTTCATCACTTCATCACTCCATCACTTCATCACTCCATCACTCCATCATTTCATCACTCCATCACTTCATCACTCCATCACTTCATCACTCCATCACTCCATCATTTCATCACTCCATCACTCCATCACTTCATCACTCCATCACTCCATCATTTCATCACTCCATCACTTCATCACTTCATCATTTCATCCCTCCATCACTCCATCACTCCATCATTTCATCACTCCATCACTTCATCACTTCATCACTCCATCACTCCATCATTTCATCACTCCATCACTTCATCACTTCATCCCTCCATCACTTCATCACTTCATCACTCCATCACTCCATCATTTCATCACTCCATCACTTCATCACTCCATCACTTCATCACTCCATCACTCCATCATTTCATCACTCCATCACTCCATCACTTCATCACTCCATCACTCCATCATTTCATCACTCCATCACTTCATCACTTCATCATTTCATCCCTCCATCACTTCATCACTCCATCACTCCATCATTTCATCACTCCATCACTTCATCACTCCATCACTTCATCACTCCATCACTCCATCACTTCATCACTCCATCACTTCATCACTCCATCACTCCATCATTTCATCACTCCATCACTCCATCACTTCATCACTCCATCACTCCATCATTTCATCACTCCATCACTTCATCACTCCATCACTTCATCACTCCATCATTCATCACTCCATCACTCCATCACTTCATCACTCCATCACTCCATCATTTCATCACTCCATCACTTCATCACTTCATCATTTCATCCCTCCATCACTCCATCACTCCATCATTTCATCACTCCATCACTTCATCACTTCATCACTCCATCACTCCATCATTTCATCACTCCATCACTTCATCACTTCATCCCTCCATCACTTCATCACTTCATCACTCCATCACTCCATCACTTCACAGCAGCTCAGCGGGGACATTCAGTGGTTGATTTATGGATGAACAGGACCAAGTCCAGTTGTGATGCGTTGAGTGGAGTTGGTCTGAAACTGCCTGAAGAAAAGGGGAGGAGTTTTGATGATGCACTAACCACTCAAACAAATCAGATTTTAACAAAGTCTCCATTAAACATCTTTGATCATCAGTGGATAGAAATAGAGTCCAGGACCTTTAACAACAACACTCCTTTTAGGGTTGCTGTTGCCATAGTAACGTATAGACAGTAATCAGCCCTGTTCCCAGACTGAGGCTGGGATCACTAGGAAGTGGGTGATGTATACACCGCTCTGACACGCACACACTCTCTCTCTCGCACACACACACACACACACACACACACACAGAGTCAGCCGCTCAGTGCAGGTTACCAGGGGCGACAGCCTGGAGAGCTCCGTAACACAACTGAGCTTTGATTGGCTGAGAGGGCTGAAATGAACAGGACGTCCCAGTTTCCACTCTGTGACTGTGTGTGTGTGTGTGTGTGTGTGTGTGTGTGTGTGTGTGTAGTAATGCCCTGTCCCCACTTAACCCCAGCAGGGTCTGGGGGCCAACTGGGTTATATAAACCTGCTGCTCTGTTGGCCTTACCAGCCACAAGCATGGGGTGTGTGTGTGTGTGTGTGTGTGTGTCCAACAGACCAGTGTATCAAGGGTTTGTTTGTCTCATTTTAATCCCACGCTCTCTGTCTGCAGCACTTCTGGATTAACACACACACACACACACACACACCACAAGGTCCGATGTCAAATTATATCAATGCATCAAGGGGGATTATGGGATTCCTGGGATTGTCACTCCAGTCCACCTCACTCCTTTCCTTCTCTCTCTCTCTCTCTCTCTCTCTCTCTCTCTCCCTTTTCTTTCTTTCCATTGTTACTTTTCCTCTCTTCCTTCCTCATCTCCTCTCCTCCTTCCTTCCCTCCCTCTCTTTGCTCCTGTGTCGCTAACGCTGCTAGCGTCGGGGGTTTGATTCCCACTGGAGCAGCCATGCTAAACACGGTACTTTGGTATTTCATTCTTCTGCTAGAATATTTTTTCCTCCCTTTCCTCCCCTCCTCCCCTCTGAATCACGTCCTTTTAAAATTCACCTAGTAGCTCAGTTGTGCGTCGTACCGCCGGCGTCCAAAGCGACGTGCATGCTGTATTTATTCTTTCAAACTACCTTTTGACTCCCAGCATGCTCAGCGCTCCGAGCCGCGCTGAACGCATCGACCGCGGCGGCTCCAGAGCGCTGGCCTTCGGGCGTATTTGAAATTCAATCTGACGCGCGGCGCGGGCCCGGTCTGCTCGGAGACTCGAGCATTGACCCGTTAATCGGTTCCACAAATGGGCTGGATGTGTTGGCCGGGGAGCATCCGGGGTCAACTCTGTTTGGGGAATCAGCAGAGTGTCCTGGGCCAGCCGCCTGAGGCCGGGTGCATCTGTCTGCTGGCCTGGTTTCCCCTGCCGGGCCAAACCTGGGCCAAACCGGGCTTAGTCATGTTATCTATGTCTCTTATTTGGGCCCCAGAACGTCTCTGCTGTTGCTGCTTGGCTTTACCTTTACCTCAGCAGTGCTGTTGAGTTGTTTGGCCCCATTTGATGGAAGAAGCCATCGATGTTCAGTTGGACCAGCAGCAGGTGATCTGCTCCGTCCAGACCTCCAGGACACACAGCTGACATTACAACCACTACCGTCACGTCACATTTCATCACACCACGTCACTCTTGGTACTACGTCACGCCACCTCACACCACTCTGTCACGTCACAGAAAACAGAGGCTGATGAATACTGGTCATGGATGTGGTGCTGTTCGTCCTGGAAGAGTCTCAGCAGCAGAAACAAACCAGAACAAAACAAGAGTCATCGTGTGGAGTCCATGATGGCGACGTGATCGGATTGAAGGTCTGATCCTGAATGCAACATAACCAGAGATCAGCAGAGGAAATGGACTCGCTACACCAGAACAATCAGAACTTGATTTATTTGTCTTTAAGTCCCTTTTTGAGCATCTGTATTTTTCTATAGTATATTTTTAGATATTTTTTATCGTTATTTTTATTTTTTGATTCATTAGTTTTATTGTTCCTGTTGTCAGTCTTAGTTGTGTTATTCTATTGCTCAGCTGCCGTAATAAAGTTCCTCCCTTCCTGTGGATTTCATTTTCCAGCTAGAAGTGAACGTTAAATGTTTGTTAAAATGGATCTAACTAAAACTGACCTGGGGCTTCTGGGTAAGTAGACGTTATCCAAAAATATCCCAAGACTTTCTGTTGTTTTGAGAGGATTTTCCAAGATTAAAGAAATCCCATGACATCAAGCTGAGTTTCCTCATGTCAACCTCAACATCTCTGTCATGATTTAAGACTTCAGGAAGACGTCTGTTTCATACATGTTCACCTTGAAGGAAGTTTGGGTCGTTTTCCTTCGAAGCTGGAAAGTTTTTATTTGGAATTGATAGTGGAAAATTTAGAGTACTAATCCTATTTGTTTGTTTGTGTGTGTGTGTGTGTGTGTGTGTGTGTGTGTGTGTGGACAGTCTGTGTGGCATCATTCCAGGTCTCAGCAGTGTGTTGCTGCCTCGTATGAACCCCTTTGTCCTGATCAATATGGCAGGAGCGCTTTCCCTCTGCACCACCTACATGCTCATTGAGATCAAGTAAGGATGAACCGTCTGTCTGTCTGTCTGTCTGTCTCTCTGTCTGTCTGTCTGTCTGTCTGTCTGTCGGTCGCTGTAGTTGATAGAGAAGATGACAGAAGTGCAACTAATGGAGACAATCTAGATCTTCATATCTAGAAAAATAATTGATTATTGTTTTAACTAGCAGATCATCACTAATATTGACTCATCTATTGTGTGTGTGTGTGTGTGTGTGTTCAGTAACTACAATGCGGTGGACACAGCCTCGGCGGTAGCCATTGCTCTCATGATCTTCGGCACCATGTATCCCATGAGCGTCTACAGCGGCAAGGTGCTGCTGCAGGTAGGAGACACACACACACACACACTCACACGCACACACGCACTCACACACACACACTAGTGGATAGAAATTTCCCACCAGTGACCAAACCGACACCAGGATTTAATTTGGTGAATCTTGAATCTTGTTGTCGGGGTGGTGTAGCGTCTTGTTGGGGTGGTGTAGCATCTTATTGGGGTGGTGTAGCGTCTTGTTTGGGTGGTGTAGCGTCTTGTTGTTGAGGTGGTGTAGCATCTTGTGGTGTAGCATCTTGTTGGGGTGGTGTAGCGTCTTGTTGGGGTGGTGTAGCATCTTGTTGAGGTGGTGTAGCATCATGTTGGGGTGGTGTAGCATCTTGTTGGGGTAGTGTAGCATCATGTTGGGGTGGTGTAGTGTCTTGTTGATGTGGTGTAGCATCTTGTTGGGGTGGTGTAGCGTCTTGGGGTGGTGTAGCGTCTTGTTGGGGTGGTGTAGCATCTTGTTGTGATTGTGTAGCATCTTGTTGGGGTGGTGTAGCGTCATGTTGGGGTGGTGTAGCGTCTTGTTGGGGTGGTGTAGCATCTTGTTGGGGTAGTGTAGCATCATGTTGGGGTGGTGTAGTGTCTTGTTGATGTGGTGTAGCATCTTGTTGGGGTGGTGTAGCGTCTTGGGGTGGTGTAGCGTCTTGTTGGGGTGGTGTAGCATCTTGTTGTGATTGTGTAGCATCTTGTTGGGGTGGTGTAGCATCTTGTTGGGGTGGTGTAGCGTCTTGTTGGGGTGGTTTAGCGTCTTGTTGTTGGGGTGGTGTAGCATCTTGTTGGGGTGGTGTAGCATCATGGTGGGGTGGTGTAGCATCTTGTTGGGGTGATGTAGCCTCTTGTTTGGGTGGTGTAGCGTCTTGTTGGGGTGATGTAGCCTCTTGTTTGGGTGGTGTAGCATCTTGTTGGGGTGGTGTAGCTCCATCATGCTCCATTCAGCACCACACTCACACTGTGTCTTTGTTAACTCCTGCCGTCTCGTTCCAGACCACGCCCTCCCACGTCATCGGACAGCTGGACAAGCTGCTCAGAGAGGTGAGGCGCTGCTTCTGAACCTACAACAACAATAATAATAATAACAATAATAATATAAGAATAATATAAGAATAACAATAATAATATAAGAATAATATAATAATAACAACAATAACAACAATAACAATAATAATATAAGAATAATGATGATAATAATAATAACCATAATAAAAAATAATAATAACAACAATAACAACAATAATAACAGTAATAATATAAGAATAATATAAGAATAAATATAAGAATAATATAAGAATAACAACAATAATAATAACAATAATAATATAAGAATAATATAAGAATAACAATAATATAAGAATAATATAATAATAATAACAATAATAATATAATAATAATGATGATAATAATAATAACCATAATAATAACAACAATAATAATAAAACATAATAATAATAATAACAATAATAACAACAATAATAATATAATAATGATGATAATAATAATAACCATAATAATAACTAATAATAATAACAACAATAATAATAAAACATAATAATAACAACAATAATAATAATAACCATAACAATAATAACAATGATAATAATAATAATAACAACAATAATAATAATGTTATTTATTATAAAAACTGTTTGTGAGAGAATTAGGAAAACATCTATTTAGAATAAAACTCTCACCATGTTTTTGAGTATTTTCCACCTCGACTCTTCGTCCAATAATTCATGTTATTAAAATAAAACAACCTGAAAATGAAAATAAAATCCTTTTGTGTCAAAGTTCACCAGAGTGATCCGTCACACGGCAACAAGCCAGCAACCACTGGTTTAACTGGTTTAACTGGTCAATATGGCAGGACTGAAATAAGTTAAATGACAGATTGAACGATCGATGCTGACTGGCTAATTGCTGCTCCCCCGTGTGTCCAATCAGGTGTCGACTCTGGACGGCGTGCTGGAGGTCCGCAACGAACACTTCTGGACCGTGGGCTTCGGATCCCTGGTACGTTCACCGGCACTAACTAACCTGAGAGGCATTATGGGTAGAATGGTGTGTGTGAATTGGAGTTCGATATCTGGGGCTGATATTGTCCCTTGATTAAAACTCTGATCTGGTCCAGTCAGCAGCATCCACCTCTGATGTGTCAGTTTGATTGATTACATATTGATTGTAGAACTGATCAATATGAACTGAAGCTGATGAGACGTTTTGATCAGATGGATGGTTTAGTATTAGTGGAGAGTTTTAGTGTCCCGTCATGGACTAGATGCTTCAGAGGCTTTTCACCCTGACAAGAATAAGATCTCTCTCTTGCTCTCTCTCTCTCTCTCTCTCTCTCGCTCTCTCGCTGTTTCTCTCTCTCTCTCTCTTCCTCTTCCTACTTCCTCATTTTCTCCATTTCCCTGTCAGATGCGTCCTCTCTCTGTCAGTCCATCCTCACACCTTCCTTTCATCATCTCTCTTGGCATCCATGTTGTTGTCTCTCTCTCTCTCTCTCTCTCTGTCTCTCTCTCTCTGTCTCTCTCTCTCGTACGTCTCGTTCTGTCATTGGTCGGTTCAGAGCGACGGTCCTCAGGGATTTGCTCACCCAGACGAAAAGAAGGAACAAGTCATTCATGCGTAGACGTCTCTCTCTCTCTCTCTCTCTCTCTCTCTCTCTCTCTCTCTCTCTCTCTCTGTCTGTCTGTCTGTCTGTCTGTCTCTCTGTCTGTCTGTCTGTCTGTCTCTCTCTCTCTCTCTCTCTCTGTCTGTCTGTCTGTCTGTCTGTCTGTCTGTCTGTCTGTCTCTCTCTCTCTCTCTCTCTCTCTCTCTCTAATTTCTCCTTCAATGTTCTGGTCTATAACGTTGTTGTTGTCTCTTTGGGGGGTTTTCGTAGTGACGGCGAACAAGCCCAGCTGGCTGCCGGAGCAGCTGAGGTCGTGGGCTACACACACACACACACACACTCTCACACACACACACACACACACACACACACACACTCACACACACTCATTTTCCACTGTCAGGACAGAAATACTGATTATTAATTGTTTTAGTCCAGTGGTTCAACGTGGGGGTCGGGACCCCCCAGGGGGCCGCAACATCATTGTGGGAGGTTATGAGATGATTTGTTTATTTATTTAGTAATTTAATACTGACTAGTCTTCCTCTGATGATCAAATCAATCAACCTGAAAAGGGAAATTCATTGTTTGGTTGAACTGTTCAATATCTACTGTGGCTCGTGTGTCCGCAGGTAGCTGTCATACCCGCGGCTACCTCTAGGTGGAGCATGGTCGTCTGGTTTAGTTCCTGTGCAGCAGAAAGCTTCAATCCTTGTTGTTGCTGCTGCAATTCATGTTGTTGTTGTTGATGATGTTGATGTTGTTGTTGTTGTTGTGGTTGCCCTTGATTTTGTTGTTGCTGTTGTAGTTACACAACTGTTGGTTGTTGGCCCACCGCTAACAGAGCTGCTGTCCAAACTGATTTGAACCTCTGACTGCACTTCTGCCCCACGGGGAGCTGTGTGTGTGTGTGTGTGTGTGTGTGTGTGTGTGTGTGTGTGTGTGTGTGTGTGTGTCCACAAGGATAGAGAAATGAGGAAACGAGGACAAAGTCATTCATGCGCGTCTGAAAAATTCACTCTAAAAACAGATTGACGTTGTTTTCTTCATTTCTCTCTATTTAATTTCAGGTTTATTTTTAATTGTTCCATTTTGATGCAGTTAGTAAAGTAGGTTGTAGTGTTGACAGATTCTTTATATTTGGTGATTTTTAGTGCGGCAGAGTTGGAAAGAAACACAGCAGCATGAAAAGATGTGACCGGAGCGTCAGTCGGTTTCATTTGGTGAAACATTCACATGATGTGAACTAATCCAGATCTTTGTACCCCTGTTACCCCTCTGCCCCTGCTCTCCCCCCTCTCCCCCCTCTCCCCTCTTCCCCCCTCTCCCCCCTCCCCCCTCTTTTTCAGGCTGGCTCCGCCCATGTTCGTATCCGGCGTGATGCTGACGAGCAGCTGGTTCTGGCCCATGTCACCAACCGGCTGCTGCCGCTGGTTTCCGCGTTGACCGTCCAGATCTTTAAAGACGACTGGACCAGACCCTCCCTCCTCACCGGGAGCCTCCCCTCCTCCTCCTCCTCTGCTCCTCTGGGTCCCATGGAGGGCTACAGCGCCTTCTCCTCCTCCTCCGTCCCCCCTCTCCTCTCGTCCGCAGGAGGAGACGTGGACCCGTTGACCTCCACGCCCTCCAAGCCCAGCAGCCCTCCGCCCGAGTTCTCCTTCAACACCCCCGGGAGGAACATCCAGGCCGTGGTCCTCCCCACCCCGCCGCACCACGCCCACCGGCCGTACGGAGGCCTGGGACTCGGGTACGGAGCTTCTCCCTACACGGGGATGCTGAGCCAGGGCCTGGCCCGGCCGGGCGCTGGGCCGGGCCTGCAGGGCACGCCGGCTGGCGCTGGGATGGCGTTTGGACTGGGTACGACCGGGATGCCTTCCTCTCAGAGCTACAGAACTGCCTTAGGAGGGACGACGGCGCCTCTCCGGTTTGGAACCAGCAACCCTCTGGCTTCCCAGTACAGACAATACCGACCCTGATCGCCGGTGAGGAGCCGCACCAGGCCCGGCCCGACTCTGGCGCAGGACATTTCAAACACTTGAACGACACGTGAGGTGATTGGTTGGTTGGTCTGTCACCTGTCCTCCTCAACACTTCGGTTCAGATATTTGAAACCCTGTCGTGGACCGGCAGACAGTTGATCAGAATTGGGTTGATCCTCTGAAGTCTAAACCTTCAGGTGCGGACTTCGACGTGAGAGAGCAAATATATTAGGGTATTTATTTTGATGGGACCAAGACGTCGTCTGTCTCTTGGTGTCTTTGTGTTTGTGTGTTGGGAACCGGGGAAACAAACTGTTTGGACTCTAGTGGCTTGTGAAGAAATGGTTGGAGGGCGGTTAGCAGTGGTTATGAGGGGAACGCCGCCATGTTGGAGGAGAGATGGCAACGTTGGCGCCTCTTCTCCCTCCTAACATGGTAACCGCTCTCTGAACAGGTCCCAGGTCTGTGGTTGGATCGGGCTTGTTACCTTTAAAAACACAGAAATCTATTAGGAATTAAACATTTCGGTTTATTTTTGTTACGTTAAAGGATTTGATGAACCGGGTGTGTTTTCTGGCAACATGGCGGGGCAGCATGACAGGAAGTCAGGAAACAGCTAAATATAGTTTTAGGTTTCAGCTGTAAAGTGCAACAGGAATAAGCTTCATTTCCTGGATCAGTATTACAAGAAGTCAAGACGGAAATGGTGCTAGAAACAGAAACTACAGCAGGAATAACAGTAGGGATTTATTAAGCTTCAAAATAAGAGCCTTAGAGTGAGTAGAGCAGGAAGTGGGGGTAATAAATTGAGTATTGAGACTCCTTGGGCAATGTTGCCCTGTAGTGTTGCCCAAAAATGTTCCCAGTGTTTTGTGGCCCCAAGTGATTCAGAGACCAACCTGGTTATAGGAACCAAATGTTATATTTCCATTTAGAAAAATACTTTCCTGCCTGGAGTTCATCAGGTAGTTAAACGGTTTGATGCTTAAAACTGTCGATATTTGTTGATGAACTCTTTTATATTCCATCATGAGTTTTCTAAGACGAGGTGAGTTTTTGTTTCCAAACGGTGAAGATCTGCTTTTGGGATGAAACGAATAATTCTTCTGTTGTTAAAACGTGTTTCTGAAACCGACATTAAACCAGAACTGTGATTGAGGACGAGAGTTTAGATCTGGACGCGATAAACGTAATAAAAGCATCATAATAAACTAGTCCAGTAACTTTGAAAAAGTGAAACTTCCTCTTACTAAATGATTGATTATCACAAACCAACGAACCACTTTCACTGATGAATGCTTTTTATCCTTTATATTTTAGAGATATTGAACAATACATGTCAGGTTATGACAGAAACCTGATCGTCTACAAAATGAAATGTCCTCTTCAGTTTTATGTTCATATTTTTGCTCATCCTCCATGTTCTGCAGAAACCTTTTATCTCCTCAAGTCAACTTCCAGCCTCTGAATTTGACGTTAATGGACCATTCCAGTACTCGACCAATGGGATGACTTAGTGGGCTGGGTGTCAAAAACATACCGGTTTCTGTCTTTATTGGATTTAAGGTGTCAGAAAACACTGAAATGCTTCAAAATGTTTGATTCAACTGAGTTACTACTAAATATTACACAGTAAAAGATTTCCTCCAGCAGAGAGGTGACCAAATGTCTTGTTGTACGACGGTGTGTGTGGCGGTGTCAGAACGATGCTCAGCGCTACGACAGCTTCATGTACTTTATTTAAAGGATGACTGGTTATTAAAAAAAAACAAATGAAAGGTGTTCTCCATTTTCTCATCATTTGTTTCTCTGTCATTTTCTTTGGCAGAGATGTCAATCAGACGCCTGTTAGCCTGTTAGCCTGTTAGCCTGTTAGCCTGTACCTTGTGTGAAGTAATTGGCTGGTTAATGTCTGTACTGTCTGTAGCTAACAGTCTGTATTTAACGTCTTAATGCCCTGTACATTACTACAGACCAGAAGTTGACTCAGTTCAATTCTACACATCACCTCGTTTTGAATCTGTATTGATGAACACTGGAAGGACGAGAACTCAACGTTTCACTGTTTTGACTTTTAGGATCCAAATATCACCACTTTCAAAAAGTCCTCCTGCTTTCTGTACAAACCAGCGTTCATTTCTTCAGCTGACAGTTTGTTGGCCCTCTCAGACCCCGTAGTCCACCGTCCATTCAGGTGTTAACTCACTAATTTCTGCTTTTCCAGGCGTTAGACCCCCCCCCCCCCCATCAAAGCTTCATAGAAACGCCTTCTCTCAGTGATGACCTCCTGACCACATACCGACTCCTCCAGCTCACCGAGGAGTTGAATCAGTTGAATCATCAGTGAAGTGATCTAGATAGATATCGGTCCAGATCTCTCACTTGGCCGGCGTTGGGTAAACTCAACACAGCTCTTCCCTTGTGCTGCTCAGCTTGCGTAACAACAGATGACACACTTTAGCAACTTTGCGGCGTCTGGTCATTATTTTGTCGCCTGAAATCATGTAGTTCTTTTGTTCCTGGTTTACCGCCCTCGCGTCTTCATCAGCCCAGAAACTATTCCAACGAATGAGCGGCGCTGCAAGCCTCGACGTGAGGTTGAGGCGGGGAGACAGCTTCGTGTCGAGGCTAGTCGCAACGTGTTAGGAGGCCAGTGGACTTCTGACCCCGTTACTGAAGGACCCGTCTGCTCTCCAAAAGCCCTAATAGGCCCAAGTTCCTCTTCCGGACCAGTACTCATTGGTCATTGGGTTTGTTCACATCTGAACAAGGGGAATGATGGGAAGGAGAATAATTCACAGTTTCCCATCGACGGAGGCCAAACTTTCGGCCTCGCACTTTTCCCCAAAATTGAGTGTGTTAACGAGGTCGATGCTTTTGGGCTGCGATCCAAGTTGCAGCTCTTGTCCCGTCTCTTACCACCGCTGCACTTTTGATCTTATTTCCAAGAGGAATTATCTGGGGAATTCATGTTTTGCTCTCTTCTGCCCTTGGAAAGGACAAGAAATAACCTGTCAACTAGTAACTAGTAACTAGTAACGAGTAAGAGTAAGGGTCTTGATGCTCATAACTAACAATCTCTCAGCTTTGTAATTGGTGTCATTATGTTTTGTGAATCTCTTCATTGACTCATTTGCGCCCCAAAGCAAGTGGAGTTGTGAATCTCTACTGATGGAAACTATCCACGTGAGTTGTTAAGAGCGACTTCTCATCCAGTTCATTCTCTTTTTCTTCCAACCTTGAGCTCATCTCTGATTGGCTGTTGCCACGGTAACTCTCAGATTTCAGTCTTGGTGAGTCTTGGTCCGCTTTGGCCTTGGTCCAATCCGGCGTGGAATCGGCGTTACGATTGTGTCGTGTGACCGAACCTCTTCCTGTGTTAGTGACTTGATGGTGACATGAAGAACCAAAGTAGTAAAACGAGTCAACAGGTTGATACTTCTGACTCCAGCTGCTGACAGGAACTAAAACTCGAGTCTTCAGAGGAGAAAAACGTTCCACCTCCTTCCTCTGTGACGTCCTCAAGTTCACTTTCAGAAAGGATGTGTCACATGTCAACACATCTGGGTGTCCACCAGGGGTCCAGCAGGGGTCCAGCAGGGCTCCAGTAGGGGTCCAGCAGGGGTCCAGCAGGGGTCCAGCAGAGGTCCAGTAGGGGTCCAGCAGGGGTCCAGCAGGGGTCCAGTAGGGCTCCAGCCCCTCCTAAACCCAAACTGATCCGATGACGTCATGTTGAGGCCTAGATGTCGAGGTGTTGAGGCCCGGCAGCAGCTCTCTCTCTCGCTCTATATTTACTCTCCTGTTTCCTGCTCTATATTTAGTGCAGCTGTTCTGCATGACTCCTCCCTCACACATCCACCGTTAATTCATCTGAACCCCTGGCGGTGGCGGTGGCGGTGGCGCTGGCGGCTCTCAGCCACCCAGACGGTTTTGGAGCGTCTCCAGACGCCCTCAGCCTCCCCTCTCCACCCCCCACCCCCCTCCATCTTCCTCCCTCTCTCGCTCTGTTTTGACTCGACCTGTCAGCCGCCGCAGTCCAAGGCGTGAGGACCGGTAGCGAGCGCCGGGGCCGGTAACATCCGTTGAATTGGGCGTTGTGTCTTTACACCCAGAGAAAACAGTTCCTCAGTCAGGTGAGGTGGTTTCTGGGTAGAACTGAAATTTCTCTAAGTTGGTTGAAATGAAAAAACTGGACATCAGAATAAAAGCCCATCGGTTCTTCAGACGTTCTTCTGTATACTGTATGTATCTATATCTCGAGATATCGAGATATAGATATATAGATATAGATTATTTATTATTGTGTAATGAAACGTTTGCTATTTATGTCTGATATATACTGATATATACTGTATATATATGGAGATGTATGGAACCGGTGATTCCTGGTGTTCTTCCAGCGACAACAAATGGACTCAGTGGAGTTTCACATGGGGGCGATCAAGGTGAGAGAGAGAGAGAGCCATGCTTGGATGGACCTGTACAGTACTGAGTGTGTTTCAGTCTGGAATGTAACGGAAAGGAAGTTTTCCTTTCTATCCACAGGCAGACTGATGATGGAGTGTGTGTGTGTGTGTGTGTGTGTGTGTGTGTGTGTGTTGCGTCGTGGCGTCGTGGCGTCTGGTAGGCTGAGTTCCCTGTCAACCAGAACCACATCAGGGCGCTAAAAGCCCCCAGCTGCCGTCTTCCTTCCTGTTCGAACCTTTATTATCCAGGGAAGGTTGACGAGGAACAACGGGGGTTCGGTGCCCTCAAAGGCACCGCGTCAGTAGTTTTTGAGGGACGGGAACCTGTTCACCATTCTGCTTTCACACCCAGATTTGAGGGTTACGGGTTCAGCTGGTGAGCAAGGCACTGATGCCGGGGTTGAGGGTTTGATTCGCACCCAGACTGAAGAGGGAGAGACTCAACCGTTATTAGTTATTTCTTTCAATAAGCACGTAGCGGGACGTCCTGCAGGCTCGGACCATGTGACTGGTGATGGTGCACTTCTACACCGCCATCACCGAGTCCATCCTCACCTCCTCCATCACCATCTGGTACGCTGCTGCCACTGCCAAGGATGACGACAGACTGCAGCGTGTCATTCGCTCTGCTGAGAAGGTGATTGGCTGCAATCTGCCGTCTCTCCAGGACCCATGGACACTACATGTTATATTAACGTAAATCATCAAGTTTGCACATACATATGTTTTTTATTTTATTGTTATTATTTTCTTTTTTCTTAGAATATCTTTTCATGTATTTTAGTGTGAATTTCCCTATTTTATATTGTATTATTGACCTTTGCCTTGACCTCTGATTCTGGTCCGGTCCAGTAGAGTCCGGTCCAGTAGAGTCCGGTCCGTAATGGGAACAGACCAGTCACCCAGATTCCTGCTGACGTCTCTGGTCCACCGCTGATGATGTCAGAGGTCGTCTCAGGTCACAGCGTCTCGCCTCAGCCCTGCTTACTGGAGCAGAAACCTGTCTGTCAGAGAGAGGGGGCGGGGCCTGTCAGAGAGAGGGGGCGGGGCCAGTCAGACCTGAACTCTGATGGACTCACAGAGATGGAAATAATAATAATAACAATAATAGTAGTAGTAATATCTCTAGTCTATCTATCTATAGTGATACTGTTTCATAGTATCTATCCACAGTAATGGTAATAACAGTAGTAGTAACAGTAATATACGTCATCATATTCATTGTAATAGCAACAATACTATCAATAGTACTAGTACTAGTAATATTACAACTCTGATTCCAAGTGTTTCCATTTGAGCTCACTGGATTAGATCTCTGACTGTAATGTTCCTGCAGGGCTGAGGGTGTGTGTGTGTGTGTGTGTGTGTGTGTGTGTGTGTTGCGTAACATTGGCAGTGAACACAGTGTTGAGACAGGGAGGATCACTGGATCTGTTTACAGCGACCTGCAGATCGGATCAGACCTCACACTTCAAATAGAGACTAATCCAATGCAATCTCACACACACACACACACACACACACACACACACACACACACACACACACACACCCTCAGCCCTGCAGGAACATTACAGTCAGAGATCTAATCCAGTGAGCTCAAATGGAAACACTTGGAATCAGAGTTGTAATCATGGTGACACATAAGGTCCAGATGCAGTTTCTCATTGTTATTTTATACAAATAGTCATTCTCAAACCGCCATTGACCCCTTACTGATCCCTTATTGATCCACCTGTTAAATTCACTTCAGTCATGAAGATGGAAATGAAAGAGAAGATTAATTATTTCAGGAAGATATTAGAAGATATTATGTTTCTATTCAAAGATGATCAAAGATGTTTCATGGAGACTTTGTTCAAATCTGATTTTGTTTGACTGGTTGAATTCAAACCTCCATCTTTTCTCCAGGCAGTTTCAGACCAACTGCAGGAAACGCATCACCACTGGACTTGGTCCTGATTGGCTCCCTCACTAAAGACTTCCTGAAATCCGTCCAATCAGGCCAGCTGGCAGCATTTGAACTGAAAGCCTCCAATCAGCAGGTTGACCTCGTTTGAATTAGGAGCTGGTGCTCTCAGCCAATCAGGGTCCAGGATGGTGACGACTTAGTCTTCACATTCATTCAGTTTAACTTTTAACTAAAATACATCATGAAGAACTTTATTCTGATCCTGGACCAGAATATGGGACCTTTATAGTTTAGTGACACAAACTAGTCATAGTCAGAAAGGTTGAGGTTCCTCAGTGGTTCCTCAGTGGTTCCTTAGTGGTTCCTTAGTGGTTCTTCAGTGGTTCCTTAGTGGTTCCTCAGTGGTTCCTTAGTGGTTCCTTAGTGGTTCCTCAGTGGTTCTTCAGTGGTTCCTCAGTGGTTCCTCAGTGGTTCTTTAGAGTGGTTCTATACATCACCACCACACAGAGATAACCCAGTGTTACTCGGTGAGCTTCTTCCTCTCCATAGATGTTGTTTTGTTTGCTTGACAAGAGAAAATGTTCATGTTAAAGTTTCAGCTGGACGGACGAACACAGAACATGAAACATGTCTGGTCATGTCTTCAATGATGGAGCCTCAATCAGAACATAAGCATCCCATCTATCTTCATAGTTACTCATTCTTCTCATAACTTCACCTGCATGTTTTATGTAATGTAATTATTTCATTTCATTTTCTGTCTGTTTTGAGGGAAAGAAAGGAACTGGGGTGGAAACGTTCTGGAAACACTTCAGATCTCCACCCAGCAGAGAACATCTCCCTCCTGTCAGAGAACTGATCTGACCTACTAAGGGAACCTTTTGTGTTTTAAAGGTCAAAGGTCTCAGCAGTTTAATCTCACCAAAAGGCAGACCTGTAAAAACGACGGACCGTTGCAGGCGACTGCTGCAGCGTTCGGACGCCGGAGGAACTTGAACTCAACTGAACTGATGTTTGATGCTGATGATGTTTGACGCGTCGCCGCCTCCCAGGTCACCTACGGTCAAACGGAGAGTGCTTCCCTCTCATTAACAATGCAGTGTGTGTGTGTGTGTGTTTGTGTGTGAGTGTGTGAGTGTGTGTGTGTGTGTGTGTGTGTGTGTGTGCATACATGCATATCTGCACATCTGTGTGTGTTACTGTATGTGGGTTTATATGGGGGGAAGGAAGGATGGAGGGAGGCAGGGAGGGATGGATGGATGGAGGGATGGATGGATGGATGGATGGATCGAGGGAGGGAGGGAAGGATGGAGGGAGGGAGGGAAGGAGGAAGGGATAGAGGGAAGGATGGAGGGAGGGAGGGAAGGATGAAGGGATAGAGGGAAGGATGGAGGGAGGGGAAGATCAGCAGCAACACTTGAAGGGCTCTGAGGTTGGTGTTGTGTTGTTTCCAACTGCAGTCTGGAGGTTGAGACCAGAAGGTCTCCAGCTTGAACCTTGAACCGCCTGCATGGGAAAATCTGAGGGAGACACACACACACACACACACACACACACACACACACACACACACACACACACCTTATCCAGGGACAGCCCAGCTCTACTGGAGCAGCTGGAGGTTTGATACCTCTGAGTGTTTCCCAGCCAGTCTGGGATTCTGACCGACAACCAAACAGATCAAACAGATCAGTTAAAGGTTAAAACTTGTAGTGGAGAGAGAGGAGAGAGAGAGAGAGAGAGAGAGAGAGAGAGAGAGAGAGAGAGAGAGAGAGAGACAGAGAGAGAGAGAGAGAGAGAGAGAGAGAGAGAGAGAGAGAGAGAGAGAGAGAGAGAGAGAGAGAGAGAGAGAGAGAGAGAGAGAGAGAGAGAGAGAGAGAGAGAGAGAGAGAGAGAGAGAGAGAGAGAGAGAGAGAGAGAGAGAGAGAGAGAGAGAGAGAGAGAGAGAGAGAGAGAGAGAGAGACCCCTCAGCCCCCCTACACACACACATACACACTTTATCCCCATGGAAAACTGCATAGACACACACACTCTCACCTACACAGACCCAGCAACACACACACTTACCACCACCCAGGGCTAACCCCATTGTCTGGTGTGTGTGTGTGTGTGTGTGTGTATGTGTGTGTGTGTGTGATGCAGAGCGACAGCAGGTCTCCAGGTCACACCGTGGGTCGTCTCAGGACCCAGGTCAGCTCTGGCTGCCCGCCAAACTGTCTCCCTCGCTGGGCGGGGCCGGCAGTGGCGCCCCCCCTCTGTCAGACCACCTCCATAAACACACACACACACACACACACACACACACACACACTCACTCACTCACTCACTCACTCACTCACTCACTCACTCACTCACTCTCTCTCAGATACTGTATGTATACTGTCTTGAAAACATGTATTTTTAAAGGTATTATATCGTTTTTTTCTCTCATAAATACTCACTCAAATACATACACACACACCTGACTCTCTCGCTCATCACCCATTACATAGGTGTGTATACTCTCTCTTTTACCCGTACACACACACACACACACACATTTTGCAGTTCAACTAAATTCAAATCTGTTTTTTGTATTTTAGGACGTTTTTTTTCATAATTTCTCTAGAATGTTTTATACTGATTTATTTTTGTATTTCTTCTTCTTCTTATTACTATTATTAATATTATTATTGGGTTTTTTTTCATTTTATTTTACTTAATATTTTACATTTATTTATTTATTTTAACCTAATCATCAGTATCTTTACCGTCATGTCATTTTGTTTTTTAGTAATTTATAGTAATAAATAGTAATTCAAAAAGCAGTTTGAATTACTTTAGGTAAGTTTGGTCTGTCTGTCAGCTCAGCTTGTATTTAATTATTATTATTATTAATCATTATTGTTATTAGTAGTAATAGTAGTTATTATTATTATCTAGATTGTACTTTGCAAAAAGCAGTTACAAAGTGCTTAACAAAGTATAAAAACACATAAAATCAACAGAATAGAATAAATAGAAGCAATAAAAAGGTAGAAAATATAAAAATAAGGCAAGAGAAATAATAATAAATATTAAGACATTAATACAAAGAAACATTAGGAAACATTAAATAAATAAATAAATAAATAATAATAATAAAATATAAATTTTAATAAAAACATAAATTAAATAATATTAATTATTGTTGTTATTACTATTGTTATTGTCCATCCCCATAGGGGAAATTGGTGGTAATAATAATAATAATAATAACAATAATAAAATCAAACCTTTTGAAACAGATTTACAATGCGCTTTACAAACAACCATATGTATCTATATCTATATTATCTATATCTATCTATATACAAAGGAGGTTATGTTTAAAACAATAAGACAACCAATAAAAATGCCAGCAGAAATTAAAAATGGTGCTAGAGAATAAAATTAAATAATAAATAATAACTCTCTATAAAGGCTTCTTGTGACCCAGTTGCTTTCTGTACTAGTGTAAAACCTGCTGGTGTTGTTCACATGTTGATGCTGCTGCGTTGAAAGGCGACGCCAAACCATCATCCACCATTCCAAACCATCAAACCAACACACATGATGGAAATCACAAGTCACTTCTTGGATTCATTATTAAAAAATCAATGTTTCAAGAATTTTCTTCTACAGATCAGGAGTAGTTGGCTTAATGCATAATGCAGGTGCATGTGTTCAATGTGATATAGGAAACTTGAATTGTTCCACAATAAGAAAAGATCCAAACTGATGCACAAAAAGAGATTTATTAATAGTGTAAAGGTGAAATTAAGAGACAGTTTCTGTGTTACACCGTGTCCTTATATGTGTGTGTGTGTGTGTGTGTGTGTGTGTGTGTGTGTGTTTGTGTCTTTATTAACGCCAACGTGGCACATTTATCAGGCAGTAGTGTGGCGTGGATCCAACAGGGGGCAGTAGATCCCCCCCAGACCGGCTACAGACCTGGAAAGAATGGAAAAACAACGGGAATCGTTTTGGTAAGTTCAAGGTCTTTAAAAGACTGGACTGAGAAATATCTGGAATTGTCTGGAAATTCAACACCACATGGCAAATGTCTGACCCCTGAGAGAGAAAGAGAAAGGAGGGGGGGGGGGGGCTGTAGCTGATGAGTCTGCTACGTATAAAGATTTAGAAACTGGAACGAATTGAAACATGTAAAATGTGTTGGAAGGGTCAGAATCAGCACCAGAACCTGATGCTTTGATTTGGTCTATTTAGCTCAGATGGTGGACGATACGTCGAGGCCCAAAACGCTGAGACGCTTCGTTGAAACATGAACTGAACACAAGATGAAAGAAGTTTCAAGTAGCAACTCTAAACTGTCAGGATCTGAAACTAAAGTGTTTCCTGTTGAACCATTGCACCAGTAGTGATCACAGTAATAATCATAATTTAACACTTTATTAAAATGTATCCATTTAAAGTAAAACACAACAGGAAGAGAAAGATAGATCGATAGATACTTTATTGATCGCCGGGGGGAAATCCTGGGGAAACTGAGAAAACGAAGGCTTGGCGGCCTGGAGGAGGGAGAGATGGGAGATCCCTCTCCTCGCCGTCTAGGTGTCGCTGATCACAAATCATCTCATTTTGGATCGAAGCTCCGTCTCTCAGCCTCGTTGACCCTGGTGAGTCGGATGATGTTTTACGTGGTGGATTAGATGTGTAAAGCCTTAATCCACGGCTTTCACGACTCCTCATGTGTCGGGTTTGAAAATTATAGCCTAGACGTTCCCGTCACACGTTCCCAGCATCCTTTGTTTTTCTGCTGCCGCGGTGTGGTCGGTGATGGTATGGACGACGGAGGGTCCCGGGACGCCAGAACTTCCTGCTGGTCCTTCAGGAGGTGTTGTGGGTTTAATTCAATCATTCGTCAGCGATGGGAGGAGTGATGGGAGGAGTCCATACCTGTTTTCAAAACCAAAAAAATATAAATCAGAGGTTTGATGAATACAAATCGTTTTTCAGCCTTTGCATCCTTCAGAAAACTCACTTCCTGGTTTGATAGTGAAGGCTGTTTTTATCCTCTTCTACCTACAGGGGGCGATATGAGGGAGCATGAAGAGAATTCTTAACCCATCATAACTTTGCATACAGACTTTTTACAACCTCAGAAATAAAAAACCCTCAGACAATCAGTTTCACAGCGAAAAAAACGTATTTTATCTAGTAAATCACGATGTAAACAAAGCCAACAGGGGGGCAACAGTGTTTCAACAGGGGGCGCCATACTACAATTATGGATTGGGCCTTAAAGGAAAAAGGTAAGGGGAAGCCTCAGTTCACCGTCCCACCTCTAACCAAATCCTCCGCTGTGTCCAGATCTGATGAAGTTTTTTTAAAGTAATAATCCACAATATTTTCAAATAAATAAATATCTATTTTAGTATTATCGCTGACTGATAGAGAAAAGTGACTCAACCTCTACTGAGTTGTTGATAGAAGTTAATCTGGTCTTCTTCTGGTCCAGAGGGAGAAAAACACTCAGGACTGGAGAGAGTACTGGAATATACTAAAATACTTGAGTACAAGTACTGGCACTGGGCTGAAAGTACTTGGCTGGTGTAAAAATTGAATAAATAAAAAAAAGTCATTAAAACAAATATGTGGTGTCATTTCCATCTGGATCTCTGTCCTCTCCTCTCTCTGATCTCTGTAACTCAACAGTGATCAACCTCAACCATCATGAAGCTTCTCCATCTGCTGTTCTCAACACCCGGTGTCAGGTAGGTCTTTCCTGGGAGAAACCCTCTGGAGACAGGATGTGATGCATTTTACGTAAAGAACGTCCTCTGTGGTATTTTTTCTTTATTCAAGGAGGAACAGAAAATATACCACATAAAATATGGTGGATTTATAGTATATATACCATATAACAATGTGCATAATTATAGATAAAGTCCAATCACACAACAGGTCAGAAACGTATGATGGCTGCATAGTTCTGTTTGCCATTATTAATTATTTTAGTATTTTATTTTAGCATTTTATTAACTGTTTCATAACTTGAAATGTATTTCATTTTAAAATATTTAAAAGACAGCTTTATTATACTCTGCAGTACTGATGACTGAACCAGATGGAGCAGCGACGTGTCTTAGTGGGTTTTACCAATATGAAAAATGAAAAAGATCAATAATTAAAACCAGTTGGTCTAGTCGTTAAATTGTTTGGTTTTTACTTGAACAAATAATTCACATGAATGTTTTGGTGTCTGAAAACAGCTGCTGTGTTTTCACATGGAAGACAGAAAACAACTTTATCCATCTGACTTGGTTACAGAGGAGAAACTGAAACTGAAATAATTCTCTTTGTTCTGTTCCAGACACAATACATAACGAATATATTTACATTGGTCAGAAATTAAAATAAATAATTGAATTGATGAAAATGTAGAAAATTAAATTAATTTAAATTAGTAGTGTTTCATACAAAAACAAAATTGAAAACATCATAATATGTTACAATAAAAACATGATAAAAATGAACACGGAAACAACGACATGCCAAGACAAAATAAATACAACGGCAAAATCTGATCTCAGTGAATCCAAATTTTCTTGTTTCTTATTTTTAATGGATTTTTGTCAGTTAGTGTAGCAGCAGAAGCAGAAGCAGTAGTGGTGGTAGTAGTAGTAGTAGTAGTGGTAGTGGTAGTAGTAGTAGTAGTAGTAGTAGTAGTGTAGTGGTAGTAGTAGTAGTAGTAGTAGTAGTAGTAGTAGTAGTAGTAGTGGTAGTTAATCTAATCATACACAGTCGCAACTGAAACTAATAAAAGGCCAGTTGGATCCTTCCTGGTCGTCCTGAGAGGAACACTGAGGACGTTTTGGTAAAACACCAAACTGATCGATCGTCTCAAATAAGATGTGAATCCATAACATCGCCTCGAAGACCGGTTCAGAGTTTTGAATCAATGAAGCGCTCGGCGTCCAAGTGAGGAACGAGGAATACAGGACAGGTCTGAGAAGAGAACAGGTTTCTGTCCACCACAGCAGCCTACCTCTTGTGGTGCTGGTTGCTCACGGCGACGGCCCCAGCAGCCATTTTGTCTTCACATCTCCAGAACTAAAACCAGAACTTCACCAGACCGAAACCGACCCCGTAACGCTCGCCACCTTCGCCACCGTCTGCCAGAAAGTGAGCAGACAGAAGTGGAGGAGAGGACCGCACCTGACCAAAAACACACCCTGGGAGTGTGTGTGCACGTGTGTGTGCACGTGTGCATGTGTGTGTGTGTGTGTGTGTGTGTGTGTTTGGGGTTTCACTCTTTTCCCCTTGGACCCCGACAGGCTTCTTTTCTTTTCTTTTCTTTTCTTTTCTTTTCTTATTTAACCAACTGTTCCCAACAGCTACCACACACCCGTTGACCCCTCTGTTGATACCACAACAGCGGCCATCTTGTTTCATCAGACAGTACAGTGTAATGGACGCGGGGGGTGGGGGGTGACGGGGGGCGGGGGGTCGGGGTGAGAGCGTTGCCTATTGTTTGAGTGTGTTCTGATTCAATTAATTGACCGTTGGTGGTCAACGCTTCGCTGGTCATTAACGTCTGGTGAGGCTGGAAACTCTGGAAATCCAAGAACCGTGACTCGTGTTTGTGTGTGTGTGTTTGTGTGTGTGTGTGTGTGTGTTTGTGTGTGCGTGTGTGTGTGTGTGTGTTTCTTTTTTTCTTTTGTTGCAGGGATGTGGAGTTGGTGTGTGTGTGTGTAAGTCTGTGGTGTGTGTGCACATGCACGTAGGCATACAAGTTTTTATGTGATTGTGTGTGTGTGTGTGTGTGTGTGTGTGTCAGTGAATCACTTGGTGAAACAACGTAGAACTAAAATAACTGAAATGATCTTTCAACAGTAAAATAAATGAATCACACTAAAGTTACCAAAGTTGCCAAAGTTACTAAAGTTACCAAAGTTACTAAAGTTACTAAAGTTACTAATGTTAATAATGTTAATAATGTTAATAATGCTGCCTTTAATAATTTGCACGACGACAGGGGGTGCAGTTCCCCTGTCAAACACCCCGCGCCCTCCACACACACACACACACACACACACACACACACACACTTACAATCTCACATGACCCTCGGCGTGTGGTTATCTGACAGTTTGGTTTGGTTTCATCAAACCTGTTTACAATCAGGGAGTTGATTTCCAAGACGCTTTACATCCACTTTGAAGAACTTATTTTTTCGTTCCCCGGTTCCTCGTCAAGAGGCCTTTTCCCTTCTCCCTCTCTTCTCCTTCGCCAGGCCAAAACTGTGAATAAGAATTTGTTCTTAATTGACTTAATTGAAAAAAGTTCCTGATTGTGATGCTCCCAGGGCAATCATGTGACTTCCTTAATAAAACTGAAGATTAAAGGCCATTAGTGATGAGAAGCTGATAGCCCACTGGTTATTATTATTGTTGTTATTATTATTAGTAGTAGTAGTAGTAGTAGTATTAGTATTATCATTTTCATTATCATTATTATTATCATTATCATTATCAATATAAAATTATTATCATTATCATTATCATTATCAATTATTATCATTATCATTATTATTATCATCATTATTGTTATTATTATCATTATATCATTATCATTATCATTATCATTATCATTATTATTATTATCATTACTGTTACCCATCAAGCTGCAGCATAATGATCACTGATTGGGAGACAGACGAGTAAATTGCTCCACTTTTTCCATGCATTGTGTTTGTGTGTGTGTGTGTTTGTACTGTATATGTGTGTGTGTGTGCGCACGTAGCTGTATGTGTGTGTGCACTAGCATGGATGTGTGTGTGTGTTTGTCTATACTATGTGTGGGCGTATGGACCACATGTGCATTCATGATTTATGCATTAGTAAATAGCAGGTGTGTGTGTGAATACATACAATGTGTGAGTGTATGTACTGCATGTGCATTGATTCCTTTGTGAGTATATTTGTAAGTGTGTGTGTGTGTGTGTGTGTGTGTGTGTGTGTGTCATGCAGTGATTGCGGTCTTCCCCGTCCTGATTGTCATGGTTTACAGATGTCTGGTTGGTTCTGATGCTCTGATTGTCAGTAATCGTTCCTCAGCTCTGGAACTCTGGTTTTAGTGTGTGTGTGTGTGTGTGTGTGTGTGTGTGTGTGTGTGTGTGTGTGTTAGCACCAAACGAGGATCTCTACAATCACAACTTAAGTTACTTATCCTTTAAAAGTATCATCCTTTGTTTTTATTTTAAGTGTAGGTGTCGATGACGGATCAAAGCTTCATATGTGTTTATATTTTTAAACGTTGTACAACATTAGTTCACCTTTCTTATATTATAGCTGGTTGGTTGTTGTTATGCCTGTTTGGTACTTTTAACAGAAGTTGTTTTATTATTATTATTAGTATTAGTATTATTAGTATTATTATTGGGACATGGTGAAACCCAACTGTTGTTCGGGTGCAGTGGCGTTAGGCTCCATTTCATTGGATGCGTTATAAACTGAGGTTGGCTTGAAAATGTTTATTTGAAAGCTTGTAAAATCCTGAATTGTAAACCACAGTAAATCCCTCTGGGACAGATGGTGATACTGTGACTGAGCTGTGGGCTGTACAGCAGAAACACTAGAATAATGTCTCGGTCCCAAAATGACGCCGAAATAACAGAAACACCTTAAAACCCATTGAAAGATGTAGTGGCTGCCATGTTCTTGTCCAAGAGGTGAGCAGGGCCGTCCGGTGACCGATCCCCGTCTAACAGCAGAAGCCCTCCGATGTACCGAAACACCTCAGATGTAAAATGTAAATGTTTATTGGTCGAAACCCTGAATTGTAAAAGACAGTAAAACCATTTTGTGACAGAGGGGGTATTTGACTTCACGTCGAATCAGGAGGACTGTCGACATGAAATGGAAACAAATCACCATAAATCACCAGTTATTCAACCCCCCACCAAAATAATGACATCCATTAAACGTAAATGTCCTGGAAACTATTCTCCCAGAGCATCCAGAGGGTTTCAGTTTCAGAACGGATCTGAACCCCTTAGACCCCGAGGGAATTAACTCTCATCTGATGGAGATTCTGGTGGTAGCGACCGGGAACATGCCACGCATGTACACCCGTACTCTGTGTGTACATACCGTACACACTGTGTGTACATGCCGTACTGTGTACATGACAACACATAATGTTTTAAAATACACAGGCCGTGATCCAGATGTGTCTTCGGTGGGATTTGCACCCATGAGGTCAGGCGTTAATGTACACCAAGACCCAGAGGCAGCCGGCGCTCGGGAAAAAAACCCTGTATCTCCAGGAACGCCGAAGATGGACAACTTAAAACAGCCTTGTTTTGAGATGGGTAGCTGAGTGTGTTGTTAAGTTTTTAAAAGGGTTTTGTAGGATCCAAAGAGCTCACAGTCTCAACCCACAGAGGAAATCCTTCATGACTGGCACAAAGCATGAGAACCACCGAAGTTGGAGTTAGGAGGTTTCCATGCACAGCAGCGATAAGCCGGCTGCTCTGGCGTGGATTACTGCGGTGGTGAGACAGATAGGATGTCAGGATGGGCGGCGGTAGGTACGCAGGTCTTTAGGTTTAACGGCTTAAAGCCCCTCTGATGTGTTTTCAATCAGACGGCACTAAAGAGGCAACTGGGGGTAAAGTACAGAACTGGCAACCTCGACCGCAGGACACCACGTCCTTTAAAGACCAGGAAAGATGAGATGAACTTCATTAATCCCAGCGGTGAAATTGGGTCATTGGAGCAGAATAGAGGCGAAGGTGGGAGAAGAAAAAGTAAAAACTGGTAATAATTCACATCTTTCTCAAATAATCAAAGCTCTATTTGCAGACTGATATCACCTGGGTCATGAAGGGATTTGTAATACCTGCAGACTGTCAGTGATTTTAAGGAAAAACGACCTTCAAGATTAAATTGTTTTCAGTCATTTTAGCCGTGATTTGTTTTTTCTTCTTCTAGACGTCTAATTTCCATCTTCCTTCTGTCATGAAACATGGAGGCAGAACTGGAATCTACTGAGGATTTGCAAATTTCAAGTTTTCCTTTGCTAAGTCAGTAAAATCTTGACCTCATACAGTTTTGACACGATGAATTACACAAGGTCATCACATAACACCAGTCCTGTGTGAATAGGGCTGCAGATGGAAACTCAGGATTTCCTTACTCTGGGAATTCCCCAATGAAGGAAAACTCGTCTAAAACGGGGAAATCCACTCAAACCAGATCTCATTCCTTGGATCGTGGACCGTTCAGAACAGGAGTCGAGTTTCTCCCCAATGAAAAGAAAGAACAGAGAAGCTGAACGTTAAAAACACGGTGAACATCAGCTCAACGTCGGCTACCTCAGGAGGGATGCTGCCCATCAAGATGACTGACAGGTGGGAACGTGACCAATTAAGGGGAAGGAGGGCGGAGAAAGGTTGTATACCGCTGTTGCCGGGTGAAAACCTTGTATCTCCAAAATGTCAACCAGCCTTGTCTTGAGCTTGATGATGTTTGACTTTATGAAAAGGTTTCCTAAACTAACGGTGGTAGAATTTAATCAACTGATAGAAAATATGAAAATATGAAACTGAACTTCAAAGAACACCAAAATTGGAGGTACGAGGTTTTCACCCGCCAGCCAAACAAATCAACCACTGGTAGCACTTGTGGAGTGACAGTCTGAACTCCCAGGGGATGATGACTCAAATACACCTCTTCAAAATAAAATGTGAATTATCCTTTGACAGTTTATATTTTAGGCACCCAGCTGACTTCCTGTGTGTGGGCAGGTGGGGTTCAGGGCCCGCCTCCCAGCTTTCTCATCCTATCAGATTTCTGTTGTTTTCCTGCATTACATCCATAAACCCATGTTTAGTCATCATACACCGCCCTGTCCAGATGGGATCAATACTGCAAGACAACGTGGGTAATGTAGTTCTTTGTGATGCATGTCGGTGTTTTCAATAAGGAAGACATTACGATCTGATGAGGGGGTTGTTCCAGTGTGGGACTACATCATGCTCTACTTCCACCTCCAAGCTTTCAACACAGAATACATCAGGTAAAGCTGCACTAGGAAAGACGTTCATGTAAAAATACACCAACTGATGTTCCCAGATTACAGAGCAGCAAAGAGCAAACGATTGAGACGCTGTAGATTCGTCCTGTTTGACCAAATCAAATTCTGGTGTCGGTGAGATCACTGGTGGGAGGTCTTCTCCATCAAGAGCTGAATGATCCACAAAGCCAGAAATATTATTTTTGTTTTATTTTAATAAAGAAAAAAAGTATTGAGACTTTGCATCAAACGGCGCCTGTCGATCCAGACATCACTAGAACTGACAGGACGGAGCTGTGATGAAACTCTCCTATTGCCGCGTCCACATCGCATCAGAAGAAGCAGAAGACATTTTGTAGCTTCAACTTGGAGGCGTTCACGTGTTCAACTCGCTGGAACGCCCACATCCAAGATGGCGATCGTAAAGTCGTTGTTGACATTAACAAGTTACTTTAAAATCAACCGTAAATGACAGGATGTTGATCAGTTTTCGTAACTAGTTGATTGTATTAATGTGAATTTAACTGGTAATTTGGATTTTTGGGGATTTTTTTTACCGGTGATTTGCTGCCAGTGTCGACACGCATCCGCAATTCGTGACGCCAAGTGGGCGATATCGGAGACCTTTAAAAAATCCCCACATCCTACTTGTAATCACCACTAGGAGGCAGACGTGAGTGGGATGTTTTCTCCAGGCGGCAGATCATATTTACCAGAAAATCCAATATAACGTGAACGCAGCATATTACTCCTGCAGAAACCACAAATAATATTAAGCACAGGACTAAAGACTCGTATACTGCGTCGGTCGTAATGACATTACGCAGCAGATCTAATCCCATCCAGACACGACTACAGTAAAAACTTTGAGCACCAACATCTGTAATCCTGCTGGGTGTCGGTGGCGAGGCCGCCCTGCTGCCACGTGGATTACAGATTGAGCCTTTAATGGTTTTACTTGATCTGGTTTTAGTTGGAAAGAACTGAAGTTTCCTCGGCGGTTCCTGGAACAGAAACATGATGTCGGCCGTCCGCTCGCTTGGAAATTCATGTTTTACTAACAGACCATCAACAGCCAGAGCTGAAGTCACTTTCATGGAAATGAGGGAGGAGGAGGTTGGAAAAGAGTTGAGGTTGAGGCGGGGAGCGACCCGGGACCGGCCCAAACCAGTTAGCGGCTGGCTGGTGAGACGCTGCCTCTGTGATGGTCCAAGGAGAGTGGTGTGTCTGGTGTGTGTGTGTGTGTGTGTGTGTGTGTGTGTGTGTGTGTAGTTGGAGGGTATAGTTCTGTTGGGTGTTTGTGTGTGTGTACAGTAAGCGTAGTGGAATGAATGTGGTGTGTGTGTGTGTGTGTGTGTGTGTGTGTGTGTGTCTGTGTGTGTGTGTGTGTGCGTGTGTGTGTGTGTGTGATCTAATCCTGCAGAACTCAGTCTGATCTTACACACAACTGATATCAATTATATTTTCAGAAAACAGAGTTTAAGTTCTACAAGCATTTCTCTGAGTTAGAAATAATCTCATTGGTTGAGGTTAACCTCAGTGGGCGGAGCCAGAGAGCCACAGTTTTTCTGGCTAAGTAACGTTGACTGAAGCCCAGTGAAAAAGAAGAGAGGAGCTAGCTAACATTATGAAGCCTAGCGCTCTGCTGCTAACTGAAACAATACAGTCTAACCATACTAAGTTAGCTAGGTTAGCTAGTTAGCCTAGCTGACCTTCCAAGATCATGAATGAATAAAAAAATTGCCATTTATATTTTTATTTATATTTTGATCATTCAAGTTCATCAGTTAGCTAATTTATCTAACTAAAATTGTGTCTTTGGCTCCGCCCACTGAGGTTTATCTCAGCCAATGAGATTATTTCTGCCTCTGAGAAATGCTTGTATAACCAAACCTGCAGTCTGCTTAAATTACACACACACACACACACACACACACACACACACACACACACAGCATCTTAACATTCCCAATATGTTTGTTCTGTGTTGCGTTCAGGCGTCGCTGCGTGAAGCTCAGCGTGTTCCAGGAGTAAATCTGACTGGAAGTGAAATCAAAGCGAGTTCACAGACGGAGAAATCCCTCAACACAAAGACAACTATCATGATCTCTCTGTCGGGGGTTTGTCTGGGCCGGGGGGGCGCCGGGGGGTGGGGGGCAGTCACGCTCGGCCAAACCACTATACAGGCCTTTCTCTGGCTGTCAGGAGACCGGGGGGGGGGGGGGGAGCAATTTGTCAGCCCCTGTTGTTGTAGGAAAATGACCAAAATGAAAGTTTCAGCTCTCATATTTCTACCTTTTATTTATTTTAACACCAATAATTCAATATGAAGAGTTTTAGTCCAAATTCCAAAATGAGACATTTGAAAAAGCGACATCTACTCTCACAACATCACTGATGAGATGAAATAAACTGCATGTCTTCTAAAGGAGAGTACGTTGAGACGCTCTGGTTCAGGTCATGACGTCTCTCTGCCTCCTAACAAGTCTTCATCACATCTCATCCTGAACCACGGGGGTCTCTAATCCAGGAAGAGTTAACCTCCTCCTCTGTCCAGACAGCAGACAGACGGACAGACACCAATTAAGGAAAGGAAGGGAAGGAGAGAAATCCCGGAAAGAAAAAGGAAAGCAAGGGCAGAAAACAAGAGGCAAAGGTCAAATTAACGCCTCGCAATGCTCAGAGATGAAACTAGAGAGAGAGAGAGAAAGCGACAGACAAAGACACAAAGGGGAGAAAACAAGCGTCAAAGGTCAAGCTGGACGTCTTGTAACGCCAAGCGACAAACTAAAGGACGAGTGGAACAAGTGGGAAGGCTAAGGAGGGTTAGGGTTGGTGACGGGCCAGACAGAGCAGGAGGAGAGCTGGACGCCTCGAACCGTCGGTAGGTTCAGAGATGACGTTAAATTCAAACTGTTAATCAGTGTGGCATCAGTGTTTTACATTACTGATCTTTAGAGTAATTTTTTTGATATTTAGAAACTTTTCTTTTCATTCTTTCTGAAAGCATCTTCCCTTTACAGGTTCCTTTTCCACAGTGCTGTATATGTGAAGTATCCGCTCAGTCAGGCAGCGATAATAACCGGTCCTCCATCTTCACCTCCCTTGATGATGATGTTGTGCTTTGTCTCACAAACAAATAAAGATGGCCGACCACGGCGGCGTGGCGGGGGGGAATCCCGGCCAGACTCCCTCCCAGCTTCCTAAGAACAACAGTAGCCTCTGATGAGGCCCCGCCCCCCCTGCTGAATGGCGGCTGGGCGGCACCCTGACACCCGGGACGAGGAGCCGCAGACCAGCAGGATTATTGTCACAGCCGACGGCTGTTTGCTTAACCTTTCCACCCGACCCCCGACGAGAGGTCAAGGTAGCGGGACTGCCCTCCTCCTCTTCTCCTCCTTCCTCTCTCCTCCTGCCCCCCCCCCCCCCCCCCTCCATCATTACCACGATTATATCACAAGTCATCAAGCACACCAGGGATTTGGGCTGGTCAGCTTCTCCCTGATGGCCAGATGTATGGTTGGCTATATGAGAGTGGTCATAGTGCTGTGTGTGTGTGTGTGTGTGTGTGTGTGTGTGTGTGTGTGTGTGTGTGTTTCTCGTCCTGCCTGGTGGTCGAGTGTCTCAACAACATACAGCTTCTATTTTCTTTATTTGACCCATTGAAGTAGCATGAAAGACCAATATGTACAGTCTACTGTCAGTTGGAGGTCTGTTGTCCTGCTGTGTGTCAGTAGCTACTGTACTACTATGTTAGCCTGTTGGAGGTCTGTTGTCATGGTTACAGTCTCTTTAGCTATTCTGGTTCCTTTAACCGAGGCCCTGCTGCTAGCTACTTAGCTATGAAGCGCTGCCAGTCTGTAACCAAGGAGCCGATCGGCCACGTTACACCAGAACATCACATTACTCATACTGGGCTAGTCAGAATTAGTCTGGGCTAGTGGTGCCCAAGATCCTTAAACTCCACCCCCTCGCTCTTACCGTTTCAGCTTTTCTGCTCAAGGTGAGTGGATGGGGGTTAAAGGTTTTTCCATAATTCTTCTTTTGTTTCCAAATCCATTGCATCACGATTTCATCTTTCAAACTCAGTTGAACTCCTGCAGTGACGCCGTTCACTGTGAGGGATGACGGCATGGGACAGCAGCCAGCGGGTTAGAGCGGCGAGCTGGTGACCAGATTGGGGAAAGTGAATGCCGGGTTTCCCTGGTGCCCTTGGGCAAGGCACTTCACCCGAACTGTTCACAGTGGAAGGTTTTACTGGGTGTGGAGCTGCATGGATGTGGAGCGTTGGTGAACAAAAGCACCAAGCTCAGTTAAACCTCCCTGGATCTTCCAGTAGCAAAATCACAGTTTCTGCCTCTCGTACCAGTAGAAGCTTCAGGGTGTCTACAGCGTGATGTCTACATATCGCCAAGTGACCATGCACATGCACATGGATGCAGGGTGGTGGAGGATTTCTCCAGTGGCTTCCACTGCATGTTGAGTTTGCACAACGATGCAATAACATGGAGTCTTACCGTCCTACTGGTAGCGGAAGGCGCTTTGGGTAGAAGCACCAACCAGATGTCATGTGTTTAAATGTTGATGAAGCTTGTTCCTCCATCCAGCAGGCTTCAATATGTTTTGTCATTGAACTGAATGGTGCACAGCAGCAGCCATGTGGTGTAAACCTTAGTACTGATATCATTCATGCAAAACTGTTTTGGTTGTGGCGATCTAGAAATGTGAAATGTGCCATAACATAATATCATGTTATGAGTATGAGTATACAAAGAAAATTACAAGCAACTATTGTGTTTATTAAACAAAACTTGTAATGTACTTCTACTCAATAATGATCCATTTAAAGGAGTATGACATGAAGATGTTGCCTTCAGTGTCCTTTTCTGTCATGAATAAAGTTGAATTTCCCTTCATTTGAGTCTACAGGAACAGAAAGGGTTTCTAATCAGCTACAGGTGTTGCTTTCAACATCCACCTGTGCCTGATTATCCTGGGAACAGAAAATGGAAAGTGTGTCTGTCTGGAGCGGTGAGTCACTGCTGGTCCTGAACCAGCTTCAACACAAAACACCCACATCCAAAAACATCAAAGAGCCACTGTTCACAATTTACAATATAATACAATACAAATGGTGGGTCGGTGTCCTGCCGTCAGCCACATGCCATCACTTTTCCCAACAAGGGTTTTGCTAGTAAGCTAACTCCACATTAGCCACCTGTGCTACTTGTTGCTGGTCTATAGTTTACAAAGTGGTGTATTTCGTTAGGCTTGCTAACGAAGAGGCCAGGTTAGCACCCTGTATTAGCAACTGTTGGACTATAGTTTACAAGCTACATTTCATTAGTTTTCCTAACAGGTTTTGCTAGTAAGCTAACCCCACGTTAGCCAACTGTGCTAGCTGCCATCGGTCTACAGTTTAGCTATCACTGGGAATCTTCTTCTTCGGCCCGTTAGACCGCTGCCTGCTGGAGAGCTTATCTCTTTTATGTGTCTTTGATTGTGTTTTGCTTTTGTTATGTTTTTTTTGTTCTGCAAATTTCCAGTGTCTTGATGCTGTCGTGATCAGGTCTCCCCTGAAGAGAGGTCCTCACAGTGGGACCTCGTTAATGCTGAATTAAAGGAAATACAGATTAGAGTTACTACCCCTTCACGGTAACCACTGTTGTGCTGTAGATTACATTGGGGTCCATTACATCAGTGTTAGCTTATGCTAGCCCTACATTAGCCTCTAGCTGTCCAGAGGAATGCTCTCTGTGCCAAATGCAGTTCTTAGTGTTGGTCCACAGGATTATGCTGAGACGTAAAGCCTCCTGTTATCTGGCAGCATTATCCCTGAGGAGGCCTGACATCAGTGACCTGTAAGCCTCAGTGTTGGAATGCAGCCGGTCTGCAGGTTAACCAGCAGTAAACAGACAGTAGACGTTCCCTCAACACTACACAGATAGTCCTGTTGTTTTACAGTGGGGTGTATACTACTGTTACTGTTCTTCTGTTCTTCTTTGTCTTGACTTCACCTGGTAAATCCACGTCGGTCATGTGTAGAGGTGAAGGTTAAAGCTGCCCTGTTGGTCCTCTAACTGAACCTGACTAGTTGTTTTACCTGCCTTAACTGTTAACTAACCCACATTATTCCCGTCCATGACACATAAACTGAGAGTTTGTGCTCATGTCAAGAAATGTTTTCAGCTGAATGTGTTTTCTCCATGAGGCAAACTGAAATAAATACAGAGAATATCGAACAAATTTGGAAGAAACTAATATTTGTATAAAACACATTAATTGTGGTTTTCCAAATATGGTATTTGGATTCGGGTCATCCCTCGTACATCTTAGGCAGGTAGATGGAGGGATGATGGATGACACTCCATACTAAACACTGGGGGGTAAATGTCATCTTGATGACATCACTGATTAGTGTCTCGGCCATGTTTTCCTGTTTTTCTGGCTGTGGGGAAACTCGTTCTTGTTTTCACAAATTGATTGGGCGCTCTGAGGTGGCAGTCGGCTGATGTGGATCCTGATGTGTTTTGGGGCCGATATTTTTCTCACTTTAAATCAACTCCACTTCAGCTGAAGCCTCCGGCGGCATCTCAGATTTCACTCAGCGGAGGTCACAAGATTGGATGTGACCAAACGGCCGCTGGTCAGGGGTTTCGTCTAATTATCGTCTCGCATCCACCAACACTGAAAACAATTTACAGTTCAGTCGTGTAGCTGATGCTCTTATCCAGAGTGATGACTGATGACTGGAGAATACCTTCAGCTCCCACATCGCCAACGTTACAGCAACCAAGAGTGAGGAGGTCAGAGGTCACCGCATCCTGATGATATTCCTGAATGATCATAGATGATGGAGAAGATCCAGGTGGAGTAGAAAAGGTTTTGATTAACAAGACGGCAGAGAAGTAGAGGAGGAAGATTCAGGAAGGACGTTCTCTGTGGAAGGGGGGGGGGGGTCACCCTGCCTTAAAGAGCTGCTGACACTAAAAGAGTTCAGTCTGGTTTCAGTGGAGAGTTTTAGTGTCCCATGATGGTCTCAATGTTTCAGAGGCTTTTAAACCCTGATGAGAAGAAAACTGGAGAAACTGTGAATAACTTGTACATGTCTTCAGTCTAAAAGTATCGGGACTCGGTCAGACAACCACAATATATCTGATCTAGAGATCTGAATTTTGTCATCCATGAGTGTGTAAAAAAAACAATCGGCTTTATTTTTCTTCTAAATATTAAAAGTTTGGTTTAGTTGGTTAATGTGTTAAAATACAAATGATGGATTTTTATTTAATTCCTCAGCAGTTTGCAGGAGAAGATCCTCACTTTTACACTTAAACCAAGACACATAATCTATCATATCACAGGACAACTGATGGAAGTTCTGGTAATGCTTTTCTGATCATATCATTGATTTCACCTTTTATTTCCCACTACATCACCTTGCTTCTAGTTTTCAGTACATGTGCTCAGGTATGTGTAGTAATTCTATGTGCTGTAAATATTTTACAATGTTTTTCTCCAGTTTGAAAGTTGGCCGAGGGGGGAGTTTCTAAAGTGTCTTATAATAGAAACTGCCTTTATAAATTCAACCTGCATGAAAAACTTTCCTTCCTGTCTGTGACCAAGTTGAAAAGTTACTGGAATCGAAATAGATCCGGAACAAAAAGTCCAACTTTCAACCAAATATAAGTTTCAAATAATTTAATAAACTACAGAGATACAATAATGATCAAATCTAAGGGTGGAGGGGTTTGCTTCATGACCAACAACAAGTGGTGCAACCCCAAGGACATCAAGACTCTTTCTCGTTCCTGCTCGTCGAACCTGGAACATCTGACTATCTCATGCCGTCCATTCTACCTTCCCCGGGAGTTCAGCTCGGTCATCACCACAGCCGTCTACATACCACCACAAGCGGACACCGACGTAGCACTATCGGACCTACATGATGTGTTATGTCGGCATCAGAACAAGCATCCCGACGCGGCTATGGTGGTGGCTGGGGACTTTAATAGGGCGAACCTAAAGAAAGTCATGCCGAACTTTCATCAGCACATTACGTGTGCTACCAGAGGGGAAAGAACGTTGGACCACTGCTATACGCCGTTCAAGAGAGGCTACAAGGCTGTCTCTCTCCCTCCGTTCGGCAAATCAGACCATGCCGCCATTTTCCTGCTACCGGAGTATAAACAAAGGATAGCACGGGAAGCGGTAGTGACGAGGGACGTAAAGCGGTGGTCTGACCAATCAGAGGCTGAGCTACAGGACGCTCTGCGTGACGTCGACTGGGACATGTTCCAATCCAGTTCCAGGGACGTCAACGAGTTTACGGAAGTAGTAACGAGCTTCATAGCTATGCTAGTGGACACCATCGTCCCTACGGTGAAAGTTAGGTCCTTTCCTAACCAAAAACCGTGGGTTGATAAATCCATCCGCGACGCTTTGAACGCCCGCACTGCTGCCTATAACTCCGGTCTTGTATCCGGCAACATGGACGAGCACAAGGCAGCGTCCTATGGACTGAGAAGGGCGGTGAAGGAGGCCAAGAGGAGGTATAGGGACAGAGTGGAGTCGCAGATGGAGCAGCGCGACACCAGACGCCTATGGCAGGGGCTACGGACTATAACGGACTACCAGGGCAGACCCCCCGCAATTGTGAGTGCCGACGCATCCCTAGCGGAGGACCTGAATTCATTCTATGCACGGTTTGAGGCTAGCAACAACAGCGCTAGCTCGTCGGCTAACAACATCACCGTTAGCGCAACCGGAGTGAGTTCTACCGCTGGGGATGAACACACACTCTCTGTGACCGAGCACAGTGTGAGGAGGGCTCTGACGAGGGTGAACACCAGGAAAGCTGCTGGTCCAGATGGCATATCTGGACGAGTACTGAAGACCTGTGCTAATCAGCTAGCTCCAGTGTTCACCACTATATTCAACATCTCCCTGTCTGAGTCTGTGGTCCCCGCCTGCTTCAAGAGATCCACTATTGTCCCTGTGCCCAAGAATGCTTCTCCAGCATGCTTGAATGACTACCGACCGGTGGCCCTCACCTCGGTGGTCATGAAATGCTTCGAGAGGCTGATTAAGGACTACATCTGCGCCTTCCTCCCTTGCTCCATGGACCCGCTGCAGTTTGCTTATCGTCCCAACAGATCCACGGATGATGCTGTCTCCCAGGTACTGCACACCACACTCTCTCATCTGGACAGCCGGAAGGGGGGCTATGTGAGACTGCTGTTCATTGACTATAGTTCAGCTTTCAATACCATAGTCCCCACCAGACTGGCTGGCAAGCTGATTGAGCTGGGACTGAACACCCCCCTGTGTGCCTGGATCCTGGACTTCCTGACCGCCAGGCCCCAGGTGGTCAGGGTGGGTAGACACACCTCCAACCCACTCACCCTGAACACAGGATCCCCCCAGGGTTGCGTCCTCAGCCCCCTACTGTACTCCCTGTACACACATGACTGTGTGGCCAGGTTCAGCTCCAACACCATCATTAAGTTTGCGGATGACACAGTGGTGGTGGGCCTGATCTCCAACAACGACGAGAAGGCCTACCTGGAGGAAGTTGCTGATCTGTCACTCTGGTGCCAGGACAACAGCCTCCTCCTGAATGTCACCAAAACTAAGGAGCTGATTGTGGACTTTAGGAGGACACAACAACAGAGGACGTACTCACCACTGGGGATTAATGGGAATACTGTGGAGAGGGTGAGCAGGTATAAATACCTGGGAGTCCACATCACCGAAGATCTGACATGGTCCACACACACTGACACTCTGGTGAGAAAGGCGAGGCAGCGCCTTTACCACCTCAGGCAGCTGAGGAAATTCAAAGTCTCCCGGAGGATCCTTCAGTCCTTCTACTCTGGAGCTGTGGAGAGCATCCTGACAGGAAGCATCACTGCCTGGTTTGGCAGCAGCTCCGCTCAGGACAGGAAGGCTCTGCAGAGAGTAGTGCGTTCGGCTGAGCGCACTATTGGAACTACACTCCCCACCCTGCAGGACTTGTACACCAGGAGGTGCAGAACCAGAGCCTGCAGGATCATGAAGGATCCTCACCACCCCAACAACGGACTGTTTCAGCTGCTGCGGTCAGGCAAGCGCCTCCGTAGTCACGCTGCAAAAACAGAGAGACTGAGACGGAGTTTCTTTCCTCAGGCCATCAGGACTGTGAACTCCGACCTCACCAGGGCCCCCACCAAGACACACACACTGCCCCTCTTATGCACACACACACACTTAGGTAAAGACTACACATAATTTATAATTTATATTACACATACAATTTTCCCCTTTTTTTACTATATTTTTTTATAAAGTGCTCTTATTGTAAATATTGTGTTGTTTTTTTATATAGAGCTCTTAATAACTGACATTGTAAATATTGTGTTGGTTTATTGTAAATAGTGTGAACCTGTTATTTTGCACATTTCTGCTGAGCATTGCCACTTGCATTTCACTACACACCTCGTGTGTGTATGTGACAATTAAAATTCTTGAATCTTGAATCTTGATGATAATAATAATAAGAGATGCAACCAAAAAACATCCACCAAAAGTTAATAATACAAAATATAACAACAAATCCATATAAACTGATTCAGCCACGTTGGGTAACAGAATGTTCATGACAAAGAAGATAGAAAAGTCGTGTGTGTAGGAAGCTTCACATCCTCTCTGTATATGGTGAGTTCAGACAATTAAATAATAATAATAAATAACAACATTAATAACCAGAAACAGCATGCAACTGGGGAATATTATGGGATGTCCATCCAGAAACACCTCACAATATTATTGATACATTTTTATTATATTTCCTGTGATGTCATCAATTTAATTTGCTATTATCTTGCATTATTTACAAACAAAATATATATTTCACACAGGCTGTGTATTTCATTTATTTATTTTTCAGATCTGAGCAACACATTTTCAACATGAAATCTGAAGGGTTTCATTCATTCACACTTTTTCATTCACTTTTAAAAAACTAAAATAAAATGTGAGGCTCAGTGAGAAAAAACCCTGATGACTGTCAACATTTAACATGAATAATATTAAGTTTTACTTTCATTCCACCGGTTATTTTATCATTTGGTGGATATTTAATTCTGAAATGAAACTCAATATATATGTATATTAAACATTTAAAATAAATTATTATATTAAAATAAATGATTGAGAAATGTATGTAACTGTGGGAAATGTATGATGGCAATAATAATAATAATAATAATAATAATAATAATAATAATAGTGCTAAGGAATAATTTGGGTAGCTAGAGTGGTATTATATTATTATTATTATTATTATTATTATTGTCTTTAGCTTTAGATTTTACCCATTCTTACTAAATTGCCTGTTCAAGCTTTTCTGAAAAATATATATTTTCCCATTTCTGCAGAGAAAACTGATTTTATTATTACTGAGGTCAGAAAGTAACAGTATCAGGTGGTAGTTAGTTAAGTTCTTTTATTGTCACTTTACAGTTTACACAAGTGTAATCGGAGAGTGAAAAACTTTACGTGCAAAACGCCGACAATAGACAGCAGTTTTTTATCAAGAAAAATAAGAATAAAAATAGAAATAAGAAAAAAATAAAAATAAAAATAGAATAGAGTAAAAAAAATAACGTAAAATATCAAATATCACTGTACAACTATACAAAGAAAGAAAAGGTGCAGTGTATATATATAAATCAATGTAATAGAATGTACATTGTTATACAGTATACAGTCCAGTGCAAAATGGTGTGCAAAGTACAAGTTATTGAGTTATTATTGTTATTTCAACAGCTCGTTCAGCAGCCTGATGGCCTGGCTGTAGAAGCTGTCTCTCAGCCTACTCGTTCGGCTCTTGATACTGCAGTATCGCCTGCCTGACGGTAGGAGTTTGAACAGTTTGTGGCTGGGGTGGGTATTGTCTTTGGTGATCCGTGTCGCCTTGGCCACGCACCGCCTGGTGTATATGTCCTGGAGGGAGGGAAGCTCACCTCCAATGATGTACTGGGCCGTCCGCACCACCCTCTGTAGCGCTCTGCGCTCGAGTGCGGTGCAGTTCCCGTACCAGACGGTGATGCATCCAGTAAGAACACTCTCGATGGTGCAGGTGTAGAATGTTCTCAGGATGCGGGGGCTCATGCTGAATTTCCTCAGTCGCCTGAGGAAATAGAGGCGTTGTTGGGCCCTTTTCACAACCTGAGTGGTGTGTGTGGACCATGTGAGGTCCTCGGAGATGTGCACACCGAGGAACTTGAAGTTGCTGACCCTCTCTACTGCAACACCGTCTATGGAGATGGGGGCGTGCTCTCCTCTCCGCTAAGTATAAAAAACAAAAAACTGCGTCGTTGTGCGGGAGCTCGCAACACGGCAGCCAACACGTACGGCGCCATTGCAACAGAGAGTAGTAGTACTAGTAGTAGTAGTGGTGGTAGTGGTAGTAGTAGCAGCAGTCTTGTTGTAGTAGTAGTAGTAGTAGTAGTAGTAGTAGCAGGAGTGGTGGCGGTGGTAGTATTGGTAGAAGTAGTGGAGTAGTAGTAGTAGTAGTAGCAGTAGTGGAGTAGTAGTAGTAGTAATGGTGGTAGTAGTAGTGATATTTTTTATTTTCCTTTTCAAGTGATTATTGGTCACAAACAGGATTCATCTGAGCCACACACACACACACACACTGCTTCCTGGGCTCTGATTGGCTCCCAGTTGGTACCCAGTAGATCCTATTGGTTGCCACTGGTTCCTATGGGTGCTCAGGGTTGGGTGGGGGAGGGGTGTGTGTGTGTGTGTGTGTGTGTGTGTGGTCACCACGCCTTGTTTAAACTCTATCTGTCTCACCTCCTCCTGTTGGACCACCGCAAGCTTCATGATGACACACAGATTCTGCTGACCTCCTTACTTCCACACCTCCTCCCCCACTTCCACCTCCTCCTCCTCTTCTTCCACCTCCACCTCCCCATCTCTTCCTCCTTCACCTCCACTTCCACCTCCTCCTCATCTCCTCCTCCTCCACCACCACCCCCACTTCTACCTCCTCCTCCACTTCCACCTCCTCCTCCTCCTCCTCCCCCACCTCCACATGGCTTGTAGCTCACTTGGCTGTCCGTCTGTCTCACAACCAGTCTGTTCTGTTTGCCCACCTGTCTGTCTGTCTACCTGTCTGTCTGTCTGAGTGACTACCTGTCTAACTGCCCTTTTCTGTCTGTCTCCTCTTCCCTACCTGTCTATCCCTCTGCCCGTCTTTTGCTACTTTCTAATTTTATTTTGTCAAACGACATTTTGAGAGCTGAACCTAGTTTTATTTGAGTTAATCTTTGTCCCGGTCGACGAGCATTTTACTTTCATCCATCCCGTTCTTTAGATATTTTCCAATTTGTCTGCAGGTAGAAAACTGCAGAAAGATTTCAGTGATGCTGAGCAGCTCAAAAAAACACCAAGAGTAGAAGTTAAACTGTCTTTCTCCTCCTCGTCTGTCTGTCTGGAGCTTAACCAGGGAAACAGGAATCTATCACATCTATCGTCTGGGTGCTGTGACCTCTGACCCTTGACTTCCTCACTGACTCCACCACACCAAATGACAATTAAAACAGGTTTTAAAATAGAGGTTGTTGTTTTTTTGCTATATCAGAATATGTGTCTGATTTGGGGACTGTTGGACATCAGAGCGTTCTTGTTTCCCTGTTAAATTCCCCCTGAAATAAGCCAACAGCTCCACGAGGACATGAGGTACCAGCTGTAATCTGTGCTGGGCGACATCCATCACCTTTCACCTCCACCCCCCTCACCCCCTCACCCCCATGCACCATAGGCGCTGCGGAGCGAAACATCCGAGATGAAGAAAGTGGGTTAAAAATGGCTGACGTCTCCAGAGCAGGTCAGGAGGAGGAGGGGGGGGGGCGGCGTCGAACAACGGCTGTACTGTACATCTGGAAAACGTGCAGCTTTTCCACGAAAACCCACTTCAAAGCAGATGGTTATGGGATAGGCTGAGGAAAAAAAACCACACGGGAAAGGGAAGCATGCATACATAATAGAGCATGAACCCGTGATGTGAGGATGACGAGGGGGTCGGGATGTCCCCTCTCTTCCCCTTCTCTTCCCTCTCTCCCCTTGTTTCATGTGAAAGCCGACTGGGGGAGGAGAAGGGGAGGTGAAGGCCAACCTTCAAACAGCATAGAAAGCACTGGGAGGTTAAAGTACGAGGAGGAGGGAGCGGGACAGGAGGCGAGGGATGGGAGCTGGGCGGAGCCAGGCGGGATATAGGCACCTCAGAGGCCCATTCAGATGGCGCTCTGAAAATAAAGCCCAGTAGAAGATGGAGATAATTCTAATTAGAAGTGACTCTGCGTGCCAGTGATCCATGCAGACTATTAGTGTTGTCACGAAACACTGCGGATGCTACTGGGCATGCTCAGTCGGGCCCCCGCATCGCTGCCGGTTTGGCGAAGGTCATCTCGCCTGGGTGTGCAGCACTCCCACAGCAAGCCCCGGTTGCCTGCGTTCTGCACGCAATCTTCACCGGGGGGCGGGGTGGAAATGGAGGCTGAGAAGGGTTAAGCCCTTCGATTTCTGTGTGTTTGTTTGAAAATACTGCAGCCGTGCCTCGCCAAATCGAGCCCTGCGTTGCTGGGTCAGCGCGTGATGTTTGCACTGCGGGTTCAAGGCATCGGCCCCTGCCAAAATGCATCGGCTTCGTGCTAAATTGACTGTCTATACACTCGTACAGACCGGATCCTGCGCTATTGGGCATGCACCAAAGCTAAAATTACCAAAAAATGGAGGCAAGGCAAAGAAACAACACAACACAACCGCCGCCAGCCTCTTGTTCTACAACAACACACATTTCAGTGTGATGCAAATTGAGATTTTGTGAGAGTTGTATGTATTTTTTCATAGTAGTAGTTTGTGTGTGTGTGTGTGTGTGTGTGTGTGTGTGTGTGTGTGTGTGTGTGTGTGTGTGTGTGTGTGTGTGTGTGTGTGTTGGGGGTCTGCATTCGTTTTGGTGGAAGACTAAACTCTCTTTTCCGCATCGATGGGGTGTCATTTTATGCATTGAGTCTTAAGCTCACTGGTCAAACTGGTCTAACTGGTTTACCTGGTCTAACAGATTTGACCAGTAGAACCAGGATGTCGGCTCATTCACAAAATATTCACATAATTCACATAATATTCACCGAAATATTTTTGGTTCATTTGCCAGGAAAATTACCATTTATAGTGAAGGTATAAAACCTATTTGAGTCGTATTTGTATTTCTTTACATTCAAAATTTTTCCAGATCTATTTTTTTGTTAATTATTTCATTAAATCATTATTTGTTACTTGTTTTAGCATAATTAATAATTTTGACACAAATTAATAATTTGTCTTTATATTTTTTTCTTTTGCACAATGAAACAAATTACATAAAAAGCATTGAATTGTGGTGTTTGTGGATGTAATAGCAAAAACATCAAAATACTGACCATTTCATGTACTTTTGCTGTAAGTGAATTAATTTGACATCGATAGGTCAGCAGAGGAAATATTTAACAGATTCTCGGACAAAACTCCTCCGTTCATTATTTCGTATTTCAAATACAACAACTAACAACTAAAACTGAGTTGGTTCCTCAACATATAAACATATAAACTGATATAAAGCAGCAAAAATATCTGTAATGATCAAATAATTTTGATAAATTTAAAATTAAATCAAAATTGTTATTTATTTAAAAATCAATAGTAATAAAATTAAATTATTTTAAATCTCAAGGTTTTATGTCATGATTTACACTCTACGTGGTTTAGTTTTCAGTTATTTCAGTTTCAGTTATTTTAGTATTCTGGTCCCGAACTTCCTCAAGGGAAACTGACTGTTTACTAATAATTATCAAATTAAAGTTTATCCACGATTGTCAGACTAATAAGAAGTTTGTGGAATCCAAACTTACATCCAATTATTCAGAAACTATGTGACTCTATGGTGCAACTTTTGTGTTTTGTGTTTTTTTTCACTGCACTTGCTACACAAAATAAGTGCACTTATTTTGGAATAAAGCATTGTAGCTAATACTCTGAAAAGCTAAAGTGAATAGTTCAAGTTCCTAATAACGACAGGATCAGTAGTATCAGTAATACTGTGAAGTATCTGTAGTACTGTGAAGTATCTGCAGCCCCTAAAAAAACCCAGGACATTCTCCTTGAACAACATGAGCTCTGGGACGAACGGACAGATCGGAGCAAGAGGGAAAAGGTTGAAGCTGATGCTTTTAGGGTGAATATCTTTAAATTTGACAATTTCCATGCCATAAAATGCCAAATATTCAGTGATTATGTTTACATGAACTTAATTAACCAGATTAAGACAATCTGAATAAGAAAATCAGCATTTTCTGATTACCTTAACCCGAATAAGATCATACTCAGAGTAAGCATAATCGAATTAAGTGTGGAGTATTCCAATTTTAGTCAGATTATTGAAGGCATTTTAGACATGGAAACACCTTCATCCAATCGGTCTCAACCTACTCATGTACAGCCGTAAATACAATGTCTTGAAGTGCAATGTTTTGCAAAATTTGCATGGAGATAGCTTCAACATGAAACATGCAACATGACAGAAAGATGGGGATGAAGGTAAAAGACTGGAGGGAAACTGATGTTAATTCGTCAATGCTCCGTAGCATGAAACAGGAATATGACTGGAATAGTTCAATAAGCAACCCATGGAAACAGCTTGTCCAGAGTTTTCTTCTCCTCAGGGTTTAAAAGCCTCTGAAACATTCAGACCATCATGGACACTAAAACTCTCCACTGAAACCAGACTGATGAAATCCTTTTAGTGTCAGCAGCCTATTCAATGGTAGGGAGACTCTGGGAGACATTACTGACTTTAAATGAATTAATTTACAAAAAACTTTATTGAACAATGAAATTAATAAATAAAACCTGCAAAGAAAATAAAATCTTGCAGGTTTTCCAGACTGGACCACATGACTGATATTTGATGAAAGGCAGATATCAGCCCCATATATCAGTCTAACCCTGCTGCCTTTAATGGTCATTAGCAGGGTGGGAAGTTACCGCCAGCTAGCCAGATACTGGTGATACTCGTGCCTGGTGTTTGGTGTCAAGTTAGAAGGAGAGCGGCGTTGGGTGCTGCTTTAATACATCATGTAATCTTTAATACATTTTATTTATTTCCACTCGTTGTCAAAGCAGTTTAACCCATTAGAGAAACTAGACACCATCTGGAAATAAGGCAGGTCAGTGAAGGCAACGTCACCCTATTTAAGAAACTGACTGAACAAGCTGCTTCGCCTCACTGGCGGATTTTCAGACTCACCAGTGGATTAAACGATTTAAGATGGATATTTGGTGGTGATATTTGGTGGTGGTGGTGGGGGGTTACCAGGGGGCGGGGTCTGGTACCAGAAGGTTTCCCAGCTTTCTCCTGTCCTGTTGCATTTTGTTTCCTCTCCTCCAGGCTGCAGGATCTCCTGGTGGATCTGAGGCCTGTGACGGACAGATCACATGTGACACAAGCCATTAACGTCCGTCTGTCTGCCTGCCTGCCTGCCTGCCTGCCTGCCTGCCTCTCTGTCTGTCTGTCTGTCTGTCTGTCTGTCTAACTGCCTGCCTGCCTCTTTTTGGCCTCATCTTTTTGTCCTTATATCTGCAAATTCTATTTCATTTGTGTGTTTTGCCTCTAAAGTGTCCTACCACCATTCAACACCAAACGATGAAGCTTTATTAATGCCGATGGGGAAATGAGGTTGTTGCAGCAGCAGTAGTAACAGGATTCAGCAGGGAAAAGAAAATAGAATATAAAATAACCTGACGAAAAAGTCACACAGAGTACAGACGTGAACTCAAAACACACGTTGGTTTTTACATGTTAACAAGACTTTTTCCCACATTTTCTAATCCAAAATCACACATCTTTCACATCTGAAGTATAAACTGATTTCAGATTAAATGTGTAAAAATAATGTTCACATGTGCAAACCAACATGTCCAAAAACAACACGCTTTGAATTCTCTTCTGTATTTTCACATGACTTTTATATAGATAATAAATAATAAAAATCAGCTCTTCAGATGTTTGGGTCTGGACATCAGGTACGAGGTGGAAGATGAATAGTGAACTAGACTTTCAGTGTTTGTTAAATGTATTTTGTAATTCGGTATTTCAGAATATGGACCAAACGGCAATGTGCATTTAAACTGTGAAAGTCTGGAAACTCAGTTGAGTTACAGCAGATACAACCACGAGGGAAACTAAAATATCCAGAAGTTTTACTTAAGTACAAGTCAAATTACTGGTGTAAAAATCTACTCAAGTAAAAGTAGAAAAGTAACTTGTTTAAAATGTGACGGTTACTGGTGTTTTTACTGATGTTTTAGAGCTTATTGAATAATTTACTTTGAAATCACAGAATATAATATATAAACTCAAAGTATTTCTTAACTCACTACTACACTGTCTTCAGTACAGTAATACGGCTCTATAATATACATCAATATATCTCATATCTCTAAAATATAAAAATAGCAGCTAAGGAAAAACTTTAACAAGTTACAGATTTTATTCTCCATCTTTCCCCAGGCGATGATGCAATTTGTTTAAACAAATCTTATTTTAACAGACATATTTTAGTACGCAGTCATTTGTCCGTGTAAAACAAAGATTTTAATAAATGAAACACAAAATCTCCATCATTACTCAAACTGAAACGTTAGATGGTTATGTGGAACAGTGAAGCTATTTACTATCGTTTATTGATAAATGAGAATGATTTTTGTTTTCTTCGTGTTTGGCCTGTGTATTGAACATTACACTGTAAAACGTTCTGTGTTAAACTGTAAATTGTTTTTGCTTTTTCATTTTACCAAGCGGTTGTTATGGTACCAGGATTGTTTTTACCATACAATAAAAATGAAAGTTCTCAAACTCTACAAACGAGTATTTTATTTGTGTATTTTTTTGCTGCCTCTATACTCAAATGCATTATTATGAAACTAAAGATCAAAAACTAAAATGAGTCACATTCTAGTTTGTTTAAGAAACACAAGAACACAAGAAACACAAGAAACACCCTGACTCTTCCTCTTAGCTCTTGTTTATTTGCTTCACTTATTTGTTTAAATAAAACTAGGTAGATAACTTATTGATCTTTTACCTCAGCGCTGGTTCTGCTCTTAGATGCTTGTTTAGGAAGGAATGCACTTATGATTCCTGGTGACTAGTAGTTCTCTACCTATGTTGAATGCACTTATTGTAAGTGGATAAAAGCGTCTGCTAAATGCCTGTAATATAATGTTTAAGGTTGTTTGAGGTTTGTATTATTCTGTTAAAAGTATTAAGGCAATATAACAAAACTAATTTTACTTATTTGCTTCCATACGCAGGCTTCCATGTAGGGTGACTGTGCCAGTATTATTACAGAAATAAAACCATAACTGCACCAGGTTATGCTTTGATGAAAAGAGGATTGCACTCGTTTCACGTTGTGACTGGAAATGTTTTACACAGCATCATGAATTAGATATATTATATATATTAGTACCTATATTACATATATTACATATACAAACATCCACTCATGTGCAGCGTGACGCTTGGCCAGGCGGCGAGCTGCGGAGGCCGGGATTAGCTGAGTGGAAGTCTTGGCTAACGGGCTGTGAAGGACTTTGTTTAGTTGCGTAGGGGTCAGCGGGCCGGCAGTCACCCTTTAAACTTCAGGACTGCAGCAGATTAGATGCCACTAATGCCCGCTGACCAGAATAACCCTCAACATGCACAGACACCTCCAGCATGTTAGGACTACCAAAACCTCCTCCGCTATACGTGTGTGTGTGTGTGTGTGTGTGTGTGTGTGTGTGTGTGTGTAGCTGATTGTGTTTTATCTTTTCTTCTCGTCACTTCAACTCGACCGGGGAGGCGGTGGAGGGTAAACCCACCTAAACTCAGATTATCCGTCTTTTTATTTAAGGGATAGAGTTCATCCTCCTTTCATAGGCTGACAAAACCTTTAGGGTGTAAACTCATACATTCGATTATAGGAAGTAGAACCACACTGATGAAAGTTACAGAAGGAAGAGGTATTTAAAGAGGGGGTGTTTGGTCATGTAGGTGGTCACTGACTGACTGGAGGTTTACCAGCTTTTTATTTACCGCTACAACATTGAACGCATCAGATACAGAACAACAGTCTTGGAAACCTGCAGTGAAATTCAATTTGTTTTGTTGCACATTTTATTTTTTCATTTAATTGTTCAATAATATTTTAAGTCAGTAAAGTCTCATATCAGAGGATGATATCTGATATGAGGCCGATAACGTCCCACATATCGCTCTAACCCTACCGAAGTGTTTATTGTATATATGACATGGCTGCACTTTGTCCTGTGTTTTGAGTTCAGTGTTCAGTGCTCAGTGTTGTAAATATCCGTGCTCAAGTGAATTTCTACCAGACAAATTAAAGGAAGTTGAGCGTGTCAAAGCTAAACTCGATGTTCTCTAAAGCGACGTCTCGCTTCCATAGCAGATCAGGAGCAGTCAACCGCCAATGTTATGTTACCTCCAACGCCAGCAACACGATCTCCAACCCTCAATACTGGATTTGAGACACAGAGTAAAATAGTTTGATCTGGATCTTCTTGGACAAATGTCCTTTCAAACTGTACTTTCAAAATTAAAGTTAAACTTGACCAACGTGGTGATGACTACAGGTACGCAGAAGGGCCAGTAAAGAGGCCATTTCATGAACTCCTAGAAAAGTGTTCAGTGTTCAACCAAAGTGGAAAATCAAATTACACTATTGATTCAACTTCACGTTGCTTGCCTCATTTCACACCGCAGTCACATGACGCAACGTTCAGCTGAGTTTGATTCAAAAGGAAAGCAGAAAGAAGAATACACAAGAAATGAGCCTCAAATGTCAGAGAGAGGAAATCAAATCAAACCATCACACAAACACAATCAACTGATCATGAATCAAATAAACCCGTCTCTCCTCGGCTGTGATAACATCTAAGGTTCATCTCCTCTGGTCTGAACCAGAGAGGAGAAGCTGACTTGGTTGTATTCTAGTATCTGGTTGGTTCAGGTTCACACTGACCAATCACAAGCCAACCAGAAGTCCCATGACTCCCCAGCAGCTGGTTGATTGGTTGAGTTTTGGTAACCTGTCATCCCACCAGGTTAGAGAGTCCAAACCAACCTGGTTCCAGTCTGTAACTTGATCTACCATGATGGACTTGTCTGCTCTTCTCTGGTGTTCATACCAGTTAAGAACACATGAAGAAACATCTGAACATGAGCATCAGTCCAGACTGACCAAGTCTCCTTCTACCCATAATGCCTTGTGTTCTGGGGTGGTTTCCTGTAGCTGGTTGGATCCCATTCTCTCTCCTAATGAACCACCACAGTTCTCTTCTACCCATAATGCCTTGTGTTCTGGGGTGGTTTCCTGTAGCTGGTTGGATCCCGTTCTCTCTCCTAACGAACCACCACAGTTCTCTTCTACCCATAATGCCTTGTGTTCTGGGGTGGTTTCCTGTAGCTGGTTGGATCCCGTTCTCTCTCCTAACGAACCACCACAGTTCTCTTCTACCCATAATGCCTTGTGTTTTCTTGTTAGAGGACTGAGACGTTTTCAGGCGTCTCGTCGGTTATGTGGTGAATGTTGTTGTTCTCACCTGGAGACCAACCAGATAAAGGAGGAAACGCTGCAGAGCTTAATAAACCCACCAGAACACGCTGGCTGTGAACGCAGCCTTATATAGCTTTCTCTCTCACACACACCCTCCACCACTGCGTTGCCAGTTCATTTCACACTCGATCACAGGCAAAATCAATCGTCAAATCAAAAAACTGCCTCGGTCCTCTCTGGCACAATCTCCACCACTGGGTTTCCAATGCAACACACACACACACACACACACACACACACACACACACACACTTTTTCAATGACTCGTAAGTTGTGTGGCGCTGCCCAACCCACAGCTGCTATAGGGGGTTTACCACCCATCGGACTTGGACGGCCTCCCACAGGCTTTTGCGGCTCAGTCAGGTGGAAGCGGGAGTGGCGAGGGGATGATGTCTGCAGGCACATGTTGTGATCTCTGAAACTGTCCCCATCAAAAGGATTATGGGAGGAAATACCCGACATGACGGCAGACAAAACAGAAGCAAATACTGAGGGAGTGTATGTGACAAATAAAGTTCTTGAATCTTGAATCTTGAGCTACATTCAGTTGTGTGGCGTGTTGGTTGGGTGGAGCAGTGCTGTCAGGGTTGGAACAGATCAGAGTTTCAGTTCTACAAACATTTCTCAGAGGCAGAAATAATCTCATTGGTTGATTAAACCTCAGTGGGCGGAGCCAAAGAGCCATAGTTTTTCTGGCTAAGTAACGTTAGACTGAAGTCCAGTGAGAAAGACAAGAGGTGAGAGAGGAGCTAGCTAACATTATGAAGCCTAGCGCTCTGCTGCTAACTGAAACAATACAATCTAACCATACTAAGTTAGCTAGGTTAGCTAGTGTAGCTAATTTTCCAGGTTCAAACTATCTTACAGCTATCTAGGTTAGCTAGTTAGCTAGCCTGCTGACCTTCCAATTTCATGACTGTCCTGGTCATGAACAAATTAAAAAGAAGTCATTGGCATTTATATTTGTGTGTATATTTTGACCAGAGATTCTTCTTTGACATTCAAGTTTGCCAGTTAGCTAACTAAAACCTGTGGTCCCTTGGCTCCGCCCATTGAGGTTTACTTCAACCAATGATCTTCTTTCTGCCTTAGAGCAGCGTTCAGGTGGAGGCTGGAGGTTTAGTCCAGATTCAGCCCCATCAGCTCCCCCACTTCACCAACACAACCTGAAAAAACTCATTTCATCCTGGCGGCTGCTCTGAACATTTACCAGGGCGTCGTCTCCACGTCGCCACGTCTCTTAACATGAAACATTTATTCTGCAAATAGCAACGTGGATAAACTTCAGGTGGATTTACCCTCCACTACCTCCCTGATTGATACTTCCCTCCCTTCTGCTTAGTTGAACTGACATCAGTGTCAAGAGTTTTCACCCTCCGAAGATTCAAGATTTCAAGATTCAAGATTCAAGAAGTTTAATTGTCACATACACACACGAGGTGTGTAGTGAAATGCAAAGTGGCAATGCTTAGCAGAAATGTGCAAAATAACAGGTTCACACTATTTACAATAACCAACACAATATTTATTTAGTATTTCACAATATTTATAGATCCTCCCACCACAAGGTCAGAGGTCGCAGCATTAAAACATCTTTCTCTTCTCCTTGTTGTTGGTAGTGGACTCAGACGTCTGGATCCCGCTGTGTACATCTGATGTAATGTAGGTTTTTGTTGTATTTTACATTCTACATGGTCCCTGACTTATCACGTACATAACAGAGCTGATATTAGTGATACTACAGCAGATAAAAACATTAAAGCCACTATTGAGTACCGTTGACACACCATAAGACCCTGTAGGAACATTACAGTGGTTTTCAACAACACAACAGTACAAATATCTCACATTTGTACCGTGACGGCTGTGAAAGCCTTGCTGGAGCTGCAACCCAACTCTGTGAGGGCTTCTGCTTCACGCTCTCATCAGTCTTCCACGTCTCCATGAGACAACCAGCCGGATCCGATTTCACCCCATTCACTACCAAACTACACCTTTAGCTTGGAGGAATGGGGAAATGAATGGATGTTGTTATTCCTGATGAAAAAGACACACTCTGTTATTCCTATAATATTCCTATAGGGACTTACAGTGTGTCTGGTACTCAGTAGGGACTGTATAGGCACCTTTCATACATAAGGTAGTTCAGGTGCTTTACATGAGGCATTAAAAGACATTTAAAACAAAGACAGTGACCTTATAGTGACCTTATTATACTTTATGCGATTTTATTATAATATTCCTATTGGGACTTTGGGTTTGGTGTCATATCTGTTAGTTATCCTTGTTATAGTTGGTTATCCTCCATTCATTCTTGGTCTGCTCTTTTTCATGTGTTGGATGGTTTGGTGAGTTTTAGGTCGGTGTGCTCAAGCAAATCCAGGTTTTCATCATCCAAGAAACGTTTCTATTTTACTGAACCAACAGGATGCAGACTAGATCTGGATCTTGTTTGGATAAACATGTGAAGACAAACCTTGAATTATTTTGTTAACGAGTTCACATATTTTTCAGAGAGACGTTTTTCCATCCCTGTCCACTTTTCTCTTTTTTTGTGTCTTTGGGTTGTGAAGCACTTTGTCAACTTTGATTTTAAAAACTGCTGTATGAATAGTCATACAGAGCAGTATAACTGGGTGATGGAGAGCAGGGGCGTAGCTAGGAATTATGGGTACTATGCACAGGAAGTGACTCTGGACCCCACACCCCCTTTATTCCATCTCTGCCCACCCACAGCTCAAGTTCAAGTTCAAGAAGTTTATTTGTCACATACACACACGGGGTGTGCAGTGAAATGTAAAAAGTGGCAATGCTCAACAGAAATGTGCAAAGAACAAAATAACAGGTTCACACTATTTACAATTAAAAAAAAAAACACAATATTTACAATATATTTACAATATTACAAACACCTCCACTCGTCCACTCATCCATTTCCTGATCAATATCCGACACATTCATTGATATTCTGGGTTTTGGGCGCCACCCCGATAACGCTAACCGGCTGTCGTAACCAAACTTTCACCGGCATGCCGCTGCCGGGAGGACAAATTCATTTTATTCTGCAATGAAAAAAGGAGCCAGATTTGATTCCAACTCATCTCAGATCACAACAGATTGTGTATCATATTTTTGAGAGATAGATTTCAACCAAACCCCGAGATTCAAAACCAGAGTAAAGTATGAAATATATATAAATATACACTATACTTTATCCCCATGTGCCCCTGCATGGATGTAATCAATGTGATTATTCCAGGTGAGACGGTTGAAATATCAGATGAAATATAAATATACTTCCATCAAGTTTGAACGGCGGTGGAACATACAGGTAATACTGCCAAGTATTAAACTATATAGAAAATGTAGCAGTGAATGTGCAGTAAATGTGCACTCTACACACACAAACCTTTATGTGGCCTGTTGTCATTTTAACAGGCTGACAAATCTATGTGACATTAATTCATTATATATATATATCGAAGGAAGTAACTGAAGTTTTGGTTTGGGAAAAACAAGCATAAATTTGTGTTTTTTTTCCTGAATGTATATTATATTTTTGTTCATATCATATATATAATCACACACACACACACACGCACACACACACACACACACAGTGCCACCAGTTCGTCTGTTCCTTGGTAAATTTTGAGATAAGTGAATGGAATATTAACAAGTCATTCAGTCTCAAAGCTTCATTTTCCAGTGAGGAAATCTGCCGATGAGTTGAGTTCTGGATTTGTATTAACACAATGTTACTTAACGTTGAGTTGCATTGGAGCTAAGTGGAATTTTCTCACCTTGTAGGCAGATTTCTTCACTCGTTTGAAGAAAAATGAGATTGTAACTCACTGACTTGTTACGAAGGTAAACACAGTAAAACCTTCCTGTTCAGCACCAAGACAGTTTGTTCCATGAAGGCCTACCTGTCTGCAGCCTCCCTCCACTAGTCCAGTCTGCTGCTGTAAAACCGACTAGTTCAACCACCTCCACATTTCTGACTGTCTGGGGGGTTTTTTTTCAGGTGAAAGACGAGAAGAGAGGGGGAAGGAGGCCGGCCAAGGCTGCTGGCTGGTCCAGCGGTTCCCAAACTGGGGTTCGGGGGCCTCCGGGGACCCCTGATGGGTTTCCAGACTCTCCCTACTGTGGTTTTCACCCTGCTGATAATCTGCAGTTCCATAATAAATCCTGACTATAATGACCTGCTCTGAAGGGGTTTCCTGAGACAAAATCTGATCAAATGGGTGTCAGTCTATTTATGTGATTCAGGATTCAATAGTGGCCAAGATTGATGAAAATTATGCTGCGTTCCCGAGATGTCAGAAAGTCGGAGCTCCCAATTCCCTACTTAGAAAAAGGAAAAAACAGGTGGAAGGTTTCCCCCTGCGGTGTGTCTTTGATTTCACATTTCAAATGTAACATTGAACTTACATTTGCTAACTTTCTATGCTAACTAACTAGCTAACGTTGCCAAATATCACTGACATAACAAGATTTTATGTTGTAATTGGACCTACCAGCTGAGAATTTCCAACTTCCGACCTTGACTGGAATGCAACATGATGCCACGTTCACATTGTATCACATTTACAGGGAATACAAGCTTCAGACTGGGAAAAACCTTTCATGTCATGCCTAGTGGTGATTACGAGTACTGCATGTGGGAAGTTTTGTAGGCTACTGTCACGTTTGCGTCGTATTGGAAGAAGCGGATCCCGACTGTAAACCATCCCATGAAGCAAAAAGGCATAAAAATAATATTTTCCCACATGTCCAACTTAATCACTTGGACGCTTTTTTCTAGTTGGCAGTTTGTATTTACAATAAATCCAGCGTGACTTGAATGCAGCATCAGTCTCTGTGCTCAGACACATATAATACATACAGTATAATACACATACCCACCTCAATAAAAGTGTTCTTGAAAAAATTACAGAAAAAGATGAATGTGTTTTTGTGGTTCATTAGGTAATGATGCTGTTTCTATTAAAGTTAACCTGAGAATTAATATAAAAACCTCACACACATTTCTACTGAGTCGGCTGAATTTATATCAAATAACCTGAAAATGTTGAGATATAATAGTAATATTACAGATTGGGCCTCTGGTGGTGTAAAGCAGCAGCAGGCCAGTGTATTTATCTAACATGATATATATTATATAGTATTTAGGCCTGTTTATCACCTAAAAATGATCTAAAAATGCTATTGCAGGCTGAATAACAGACTTCACCCATAGCCAGTGTTAATGTGCAGTTAGGCCTGTTATCCAAAATGAATATAAAAAGATGAAGAATTGATTTTGTTTATGTTTAATACAATTATCCTACTATAGCAACTTAACTAGAAGCTTTAGCCCAATTAAAACCTAATTAAGACTAAACGTTCCTTCGGTGCACTGTGTCCGTTATTAACTATTTCCTCTTGGTAATAAAAGCTTCAGCCTCTTATTACAAGTTTTCTTACTGAGTTTGTCTTTTGAGGGAACTTGAGATCAGTGTCTTTCAGTCAGTAGAAACTAAAAAAATAAAATTAATAATAATAATAATAACTCGTATTAATACTTAATACTGAATCATTAAAGTTGTGCTACAGAACCAGCAGGAAACCTCTGATCGTCACAACCACCAATATATTATATTTTCTTGCTCCGTTAAAAGACTCCATCTCCATGTTACTCCATATTATCAATCTAGATCATAAATGACACTTTTCTAAATAGTTGTTTTAGTTGCTGTGGTGCTTTGAATGTGTTAATACAATGTAATTCGGCTTTATTAACTATTAATTTAACCATGATACATTTAGTTAAACCGTTTTTAATCCAAACAGTGCGAAATATAATTCATAAATTCATAATAAAGCCTGTAGAGTTAAACTGGTTTTAGGTGGTTTACGTCTCAGTCTGCACAAGGTCCCGCAAAATCAAGAAGCTTTTTTTGCTCAAAATCCGCAGATCTTCACCGCAGCAACAAGCAGGAGCTCTGCTGCACATAGAAATATTGGATTTGTATCTTCACCGAGAATTAACACTCAATTTAGGTGTTAATTGTTCCACATTAGAGCAATGGGCTGACGGAAATGTCACCGGGCTCATGAAAAGTGAAAAATGATACTATAAAAAATATCACAGAAAAACTTTAAAATGTCATGCAGCTACTAGGTGGGAAATGATCCTACAGTAAGTCCTATAGTGATGAAACACCAAACAGGACGATAAGGTACATTCACTCATGAGAACCGATAAGGCCCTATAGTGTTACTATAGGATTATTATAGAGATATTATAGAGATATTATAGAGATGTGTCGTCAGGCAAGGCTCCAACACCAAATACAAAAGTCTCCGTGGTGTTTGAAGTCTGATTAAGGGTCACTGTCATCAATTATCAAATTATTAATTTACATTTCGTCAATCAGTTTTTTGTTTTTTTTTGAGACACAAACAATAAACTGTGTTTCATAACTGGCATTTATATTATTGTAGACTATTCAGACTGAAGTATTCAACTGCCATAAAGGAACTGAATTTATGTCAAATAACCTAAAATATTACTAATTCATATTGTTGAAGGCTATTAGTATATATCATAATATTAGTGTATATTATAATATTAGTATATATCATATTAGTACATATAATATTAATGTATATCATATTAGTATATATCATATTAGTGTATATCATAATATTAGTATATATCATATTAGTATATATCATAATATTAGTATATATCATAATAGTGTATATCATAATATTAGTATATATCATATTAGTATATTTCATAATATTAGTGTATATCATCATATTAGTATGGGCCTGACCTGTGAAATAAAATGATTCATGGCTGTTTATCATTTATCATTATCATTTATGTCGTTAATAAGGTCAGTCTGTTTTAATCTGGTGTGTTTATTCTTACAGGCCTCTACTGGTTTTAACTCAGGGAGGCTGTGGAGGAGAATACCGCTGAGCTGTGACGTCACACCGACGTAAGTCTGATGTTTAGCTTCATGAATGTGGGAGGCTGTTAAAGTGTGTCTCCATGAAGCAGACAGGTAAAGATCCTTATTGATCCTTATTGATTTTACCTCACCTTCAGTCAGGAAGGAGAGGAGAAGACTCCCCCTAGCACTCTGTTAAAAACTCTGTTATTGGTGATGTTCGTTGCATTTCTGGGTCCATTAAGTTGTCAACTAAACTAAATGACGTCACGTTGAGATAGTTCCAGTCTGATATCAGAAAATGTTTCATGATCTAAACCATCAACGGTAACCGTCAGGTTTTGGTGTCAGCCAATCAGAATCAAAGAGCAAGGCTTCTTTCTAGACGACGATCAACAATCATACAGGAGAAATCCATCAGAGGAGAGAGAGAGACCAATTCCTCCACCAACAGTAGCCATTAGCCAAGATAGACCAGAATGCAATGCAGCAACAAGACATGTTGGGTTTTCAGTAGGGGGCTCTCTTTTTTCAAAAGCTCTTACCATCACTATCGCTCTCTACCTACAAGTAAAACCCACAGCTGAATACAACAAGATCAGACACGTTCTCTGGTCATTTGTCAAAAGGCATTCTGGGAAATGTAGGAACAGTGTAGGGAATTTAAACTTTAATGACGTTTTAAACCTGAAGACAACTGAGTCAGAGATTGAACAAGAGGAGTTGTAACATCAGGAAGGTGAAATTCAATCACCTTTTCGTTGTTCACATTCTTGCATGTTGTTTTGTGTTGTTTCCATGAGGGACGCGTTAGCCGCCACAACCATGCTTGGCAGATGACACCGTCCTCAGGTCGGGAACCAACATAAAACACATCGGTTTGGTGCGTCTGTCACCGCTGGCTGCTGATTTGTTACAGTTGACAAAGTGTTAAACAACATTCCTCAGGGCGACGCGAACCAATCGCTCCATCATGATCACTTAGCAGGCCAGTGGCCATTCTCAAACTATCTCTTTCCAAAGCAAACTGGTAATCCTGTAATGAATTTTAGATATCACAGCAAATTACAGCCTAATAATATCCTGTAGGAATATTATTGTGATACCATAGGAGATCAATTAAATACAATAAGGTCACTAGACTCATTAGTGAGTACCACAGACACATAGGTCCATATAGTAGTAATATAGGAATATTATAGTGATACCATATACCCTAAAGTACATTATGTCACTAAACTCACGTTTGAGTACCATAGATACACTGTAAGTCCCTATAGGAATATTATACTGTTAGGGTTAGCAACCCAATGGTGGTTTTTCCATTTTCAAAATGTTCAATAGGCTATAATAGTTATTTTATTTTATTTTTTGAACCAGGCTATATGCAACACAAGTCCCTATAGTGATACCATAGGAGATAAGAAATACCATAAGCTCACTATTGACTACCACAGATACACTATAAGCCCCTATAGGATTATTATAATGATATAATTACAAATACCATACCATCAAACAGGCTAAAATAAGGTCACCATAAACTAAACCTATAGGAATATTATAGGAGATTAATCAAATACCATTAAGTACAATAAGGTCACCATAAACTAAACCTTGTAGTAATATTATGGGAATATTATAGTGATAATATTGGACATTAATAAAATACCCTATAAAGCAGGCTACAGTAAGGTTACTATAAACGGAGCCCTATAGTAATATTATAGGAATATTATCGTGTCTTTTCATTTACTGTGTTTAACATTGAATTATTAAACCCTCGTGCTGATCCAGTCTGTCTTAATGGGAACGCTGTTTTTTTGGATTGGGACTAGTGACGTCGGTACTACCCAAATTACATCACACGGTTCATTTGGGGCGACTGGACTGATGTAAGACCCCCCCTCCCCCTCCCCCTCCCCCTCCCGCTGCCCTGCCTCGCCCCGCCGCCCCGGCTGACAAAACAACTCTCTGGGTTCACGCGCCGCACTGACCTAAATTCCCAAACGCATCTCTTAAAGCTGCAGCTGCACAATAATAAGAGGTTATGAATGTATGAATTGTACTGGACATGTTTTTACCGTAAACAGGAGTTTCCCTTCACTTAACCTTCATTTAGAACCAAGTTAATATTTATTTTAATATTTAAAACCGCCAAACCTTCTGATATCACGTTTCTGACTGATGAATGATCAGATGTGATTATTGTTATTTGAGCAATGTGATAAATTATTGGTCACTAAAATATCATCTCAGAGGAAATACTGGTCCTGATGATCAAAATAAATTCTCAAAACATTTCTTGATCTGTACTCTAAAATCTATAACTAGAAATATAACTTTAAAATCACACCACGCTTCATACTATTAAAATATAAAGTATAACAAGGTCACTAACAACTCAGTATTGAGTTCCATAGACACACGATAAGTTACTATAGAAATATTATAGGAGAATAAAAATACCATTAACTATTATAAAATAACTATAGACTCACTATGGAGCCCATGGCAAGACGTGGTTAAAACCTTATAATAACCTAATAACCATGATAATTAAACACAGCTGAGATGGCGGTCTGTGGAGTAAAATTAATATGAGACAAAATCATTTTAAATCCATTGGAGTAAAAACTGATCAACCTGCATTATAAGGAAAAACATCTAAAAAAAATCCAAATATCCAGCTGACTCTAACAAGCAGCTCCATGCTGTAATAATAAAACAAAAACAATAATAATTCCCAGTGTTAATAAGTGATGATTTTTCAGTGACTATTATTGAGAGTTGATGGATCAAACCCTGACGTTATGGTCCAATAATAATCTAAAAGTTTAGATTCAAACCAAAAATACTGAGGAAGGTCTGCAGGTATGAGAGCCAGTGAAGAGAAGTATTGATTAATGTGAAATCCAGGAAGACGTTGGTAACCGCACAATATTAATCACATATTGAAACGTGGCGGTCTAATCAGGAATGACTTAAAATAGAGGAGTTAAAGGATCGAAACCAACCAGCTGCGCTTCGAAAACCGCAGTAAATCTTATGCAGCATCTGGGGCAGAAATAATTGGGAGGACAGTTTCATCTTCCACACCTAGGAATTAAAAACATATGAATTATAGATGATTATCTTTTATTTTAGCTATGAATTTACTCCCGCAGCACCGGCCTGTAAACCGGCCCGGGCCCTGTGGAAACCATCTTATTACCGGAAGAAGCTTCCTGTGGTTCCCAGGCGAACAGAAACCGTTTCGAAAGTGAAGTGATCCCGCTGATGGAGGTTCCGGTGTCTGACGTCAGGGGTCGGTGCTGCTGCTGGAGATCCGGTAAGACCGTGGGCCGCCCCGGTTGGTTTCCAAACCCGGTCACTCCGATCTGAAGCAGCTTAAAGGCTGTTACTACTGGAGGCTGATCTCAAGCCTGCAGCCCTGATAAATAATACAGAAGAGCCCTACAACTACTGAAATAATACAGAAGAGCCCTACAACTACTGAAATAATACAGAAGAGTCACAGTCCTAATAATAATAGTCTGAAAAGTCTTTTAAAACTTCTAAAATAAGTAATAACAAAAAAGTCACAGTCATAAAAACTCCTAAAATAAGAGAATGTCAAAAAATGAAAATGAAAAAATGTCAAACCCATGGCTATAATAAATAAAGAACACTAGTCTAAAAAAATCAAACTAATACATAATAATACATAAAAGTAAAACGTCACAGTCCTAAAGTTTCCAAAATAAGAGCCTAAAACGTCTACATTTTAAAACTTCTAAAATAAGTCATAAGAAACTCACAACACTCCCAAAACAATAGATACAAATAAAAGTCACAGTCCTTAAACTCCTAAAATAAGAGGAAAAAGACAAACTCGCGGTCCTCCTAAATTAAAAAAAAAATATTAAATAAGAGCAGCAAAATAAAGTCAAACTCACAAACCTTTTCAAATAATAAGAGTAAAGAGTCACACCTCCTAAAACAGGAAGAAAACATGTCAAACTCCTAAAATAATATAAAATTAAAAAGTCCAACTCTAAAACTTTAAAAATCAGAGTAAAAAATGCATCCCAACCGCAGAAAAGCAGAGTTAAAATTGAAACTCTCTCAGTATTTGACTCACCAGGCCGCTGACTCGTTTTTCAGACTTTAATCAAGTTATTTTGTGGAACAGAACAGAACAGACGGTACAGACCAACAGAACCACAGAAGTGCAAAACCTTGAAAAGAAATTTACAAAACCAAATGAAATGTGACATCAAAAAAAATCTGCTGCCGTGACATGAAACCTCCTGACCAGCTGGTTAACTGGTTAGTTAACTGGTGGGTTAACTAGTTTATGGTAGTTAACTAGTTTATCTGGTATTTGGGGTTTAATTAGTGTTTTCCAAACCAAAACTGCTGGAGGCCCGAAGGACTGTCTGGGTCAGTAAAGCTCTGTAGGGTGTGTGTGTGTGTGTGTGTGTGTATTTGAATATTTTGTGAGTGTGTGTGTGTGTGTTTTGCCAAAATGTGCCTATGTGTGTGTCTTGGACTATTTGTGTGTCTATTGTGTGTGTGTGTTAGACTATTTTGTGTGTTTATTAGCATATTGTGTGTGCATTTGTATTTGTTACCTGATGTGTGTGTGTTCTGTCTGTGTGTGTGTACATGTTGCCAAAATGTGCGCATGTCTGTGCGTCTCTTAGATGTGTGTATTCGCCTATTCTGTGTGAGTGTGTGTGGACAGCATCAGTGAGTCTCCAAGGTCGTCGTCCTCTGGGCTCCAGGAGGTTATATAAGTTCCTCTTCTGTCTCCACTGTAAAAAGTTCCAGCTCAGCTCAGTGGAACCAGCAGGCAGCTTCAGAATAAAACAACACTTCAACTCATTTCCTACAGCGGGACACGAAGAGTTCCACAGAACGCTGCTGGCCGAAGAGTTGTCCATAATAGGAAGATGTTGCCTGATGTTCATCGGCCAATTAAAAATAAAATAAAATAAAATGAAATAAAACAAAAGCACAGCTGATTACAGCCTCTGAGACGATGATGTGGAACTCCGGGACGGCTGATGACTTGGACTCAGACTGACCCCAGACCTGCTCCAACTGGTCTGGGATTCCAGACGGTTTCACCCGCTTGTCCCCATCATATCTACAGTTCGATGCGCTCAGCTGTTTTTCCTAAATTCAATGTTAATCGGCTGTTTTGCAAAATATAATGTTTCATATCCGATGTCGGATCGGTGCAAACTGCTGCCTCATATTTTTCTAGTGGCGCTTTTTTTGCAAGTGGCGATGTTTCAGTTTAGAAACCACTGACTTGAGATCAGCTGATTTACGGTCAGCAAATCAAAAACCATGGGCTGTTTTGCAAAATATTATATTGCATATATATAATGCAAAGCCTATAACATGTAAACGTCGCGTGCACGAGGCTGGCTCTTATTTCCTAATGTTGCATGTTGCTCCAGGGACGGTTTGAGCCAACTGATTTGAGATCAGCTGACATGATTTCCCAAATTAAACGCGTTCGGGCTCCAGCGGAGGCCTAGACCAAGAGTCCCGTTACACCGGCAGATATCAGCCTCTTCCGTTCACCTTTAACTGGTCGGGAGGAAACCAGAAGACCTCCGGCTGCTCTGATACCGACAGACCGGAGGGGAAAGGCGTTAAGACGGACAGAGAGTGGGAGGCCGGTAGGAAGTCTGCTGACAGAAACCCACAAAATAAAGGACAATAGAGACAGAAAACATACAAAACTCTATTTAAAACTGCGTGTTTTGCATAACCATTATGTTTACATATGAAGAGTTAAATTCCAAAATCATCTATATCCGGTTTTTATTGGGGTTAAAATATAAAGATGCATCCTTCAGCACCTCCAGGATCCAGTCTGGATGAAAACCGTGTTTCCGTTCAATTACCTGCTGTTCTCCCACAGGGCCATAATCTGACTCGGTTATTAGATTATTGGATATTTTATTTTGGAAGGAAACTCTTCACAGAGAGCAGGAGGCCTACGGGGTCTAGAGACGCAGGAACCTGAGTAGATTTGTAGGCTTTTTCCTCTTAAACCCCTGATTGTTTTTGCTTTTAAGGCGCTTTTTCCTCCCTAAAAGGTGATTGTCTTTTTTTTTATCTCTTTCAAAAATTAATACTCATAAATAATTATTAACGCTGTATGTCTTATTCCCCCTCCCTCAATACTGATGAGTACACTGACGATAGAATTTAAATACATTGTACAATAAATACAAAACATAAATAAAAGACTCAAAGAAAGTACTGAAAATCTTTGTACAAGGTATAAATAGCTTGAAATATACTTATAGCGTTACCTTTGGCAAGTCTAGTTTACAGTTGTACAACCCGCAGGTAACAAAGTTTGTCCCTTTTCAATAAACGCAAAAAAAAAATCAAAATAAACCCGTTGCACTTCGGGGTAGAATATGGCCAAAGAGTTTTCACTTTATAGATTTTTTGCGGTCAATGTTTGATATTTACCCCTTATTATTTGCCCTTAACATGACGTCTTTAGTGTGCGTCCTCGTCCCGGTGCCATGGAGAGGTGGTGGTGGAGGGGGGTGCAGTTTATTCAGTTTAGGAAAGCGTTTGGTGTCACCCTCTTTTGATGGGACAGCACCCCAGGGAACCCCCCGGACACCCCCGGGGAGAAGGCCGGTAGCGAGGTGTTTCTGAGGGAGTCTGAGAGGAGGGACTGCGGGGAGCTGCTGGTCGCCAGGCCGCCGAACCCCGGTGCGCCCTGCTGGAGGTGCGGCGGCCCCCCCGGCGGCCCCGGTGCTCCAACATGCTGGGTCCCTGAGACAAAATACCCGGCTGTCTGTCCGGACAGCAGCCCGACCGGGGACGTGCTCATCCCATAACTGTTCGTCAGACCCAGGGCCGATCCGCCGAGGATCGAGCGCCCCAGGTCCCCGTTGCTCAGCTGCTCCACGGCGGGCAGCAGCGACCCGTACCCGGCCGCCGCCTGATTCAGAAACCCGGGCGAGGATCCGTTGTAGTGCGGGTGATGATGGTGATGGTGCAGGGATAAAAACGGTGAAATCTGCCAGTAAAGCGGGTTGTTCGCCCGGTCGTTAATCCCCAAGCCGAGAGGAGCGAAGCGCAGCCCCCGTTTCATGGCCAGCTTCCCCCGGGAGGTGGCGGAGCGCCGGCGCAGCTTCCCGGTGGTTCCACCGATGAACACATCATCACTGCTGGGGTCCAGCATCCAGTAGTTCCCCTTCCCCGGGTCGTCGTAGTGTCTGGGCACCTTAACGAAGCACTTATTGAGGCTCAGGTTGTGTCGGATGGAGTTCTGCCAGCCCTGCTTGTGCTCCCGGTAATAAGGGAAGTTTTTCATAATGAACTCATAGATACCGTTCAGGGTGAGCCGCTTCTCGGGGCTCTGCCGGATGGCCATCATGATCAGGGCGTTGTAGCTGAACGGGGGCTTGTCAAATTTCCCATTTTTCCCGGTATTATTATTATTATTTTGCTCCTGTGTCGCCTTGGTGTTGTCCCCTCCTCCTCCACCCTCCTCGTCCTCCTCCTGCTCCTCCTTGCCCGTTTTTTCCCGGTCCAAAGCCGCGGTGGAGTCCAACTCCGGCGGGTCCAGGGACTTCCCCGAGTCGGAGCCCGGGGAAGGAGAGAGGGTCCCGGGGATTCCGACGATCGCGGCGGCGGTGGCGGAGTCCGGTCTGTCGCACTTGGAGGGCAGCAGGAGGCTCTTGATGCTGAAGGAGGAGGACCGGTGGACGGTCGGTGGATCTTTTACATCCTCCATGCCCAGTGGCGGCTCTCCCAGAACAACGAATAAATAAAAAAAAAAACGACCTCGTCCTCCGTTATCCTGGATGGAAACGAAAGAGAGAGGAGAGAAAGGAAGGAAGGAGGGTCACGATGAGAGATGCATGGATGGAGGGACTGGAGAGAGAGAAGTGAGAGAGAGACAGAGAGAGAGAGAGACAGACAGACAGAGAGAGAGAGAGACAGAGAGAGAGAGACTGGGGGAGGGAGGGAGAGAGAGAGAGAGAGAGAGATAGAGAGAGAGAGACTGGGGGAGGGAGGGAGAGAGAGAGAGAGAGAGAGAAGAGAGAGAGAGAGAGAGAGAGAGAGAGCGAGACCGTGGCTTGGATGTGGAGAAATTAGTAATTAAGGAGGTTCCGACATCAGAGAGGAGGAGCTTCTCCAACTTGGTGATTTTGTCAACAAATCCTCTTTTCTCTTTTTCCTCTCGTGGATGTTTTCATGCCTATAATATAATATAATATAATATAATATAATATAATATAATCTAAAACATATTTTCGACCTTATTTGTCACAAAGATACAAACCAATATTTTTTCTCTCTCTCGGTATTTACGTCCGTTCGTTTCTTGTAAATTCGTGTGTGTGCATGTAGTTGTGCGCGTGTACCCCTACGTGCGTGTGCGTGTGTGCACCCGCGTGTGTGAATTTTGTGTGTGTCTGAGTGCGTGCGTAAAAGCGCACAGGCGACCTACCGCGGCGCACTTTCAAGGCTTTGTTTTCTCAACGACAGTAATAGTTTGAATTCATATCGGCAAACAAAGCGCGTGCATGGTCGGTGTGTGCGCGTGTGTTTGTGCAATGGGGGCGGGGGGCGCGGGTGAGAGCGCCGCTTTTGTCTACTAACAAAATCATTCTGCCGGACACCAAACACACACAGACAGAAGTACAGTAAGCCACCGGCAGCTCGGTCGCTGGAGCTCGAGCGCCTCCTGTCGGTCAGACTCACACCTGCAGAGGGACGGAGAGACTTTTCATCAGATGAAAATTCACTTTTGACCAGAAAAGTGAAATAATGACGACTAGAGAGTAGCTACTAACTACTATAACATAGTACTACTACTACTATTAGTACTACTGCTATATACTAATAATAATAATACTAGTAATAATAATAACTTACCAAACCAACAACTTTAACTGTTTTACCAGCCAGTGAGGTTTTTAGAATACAACATGACTAAGCATCATGTAACCAGAATATACAATAATAACTTGTAGCAGGTCAGAATGAGACCGGCTGATGGTCACCTGGTTGGTTGGTGACTCAGACACGTTCAGTCTGTTGGTTCTGTTTTCTCCTTCATGTCGCTGCTTGATTCTGAAATACTTACAGATCTTTTTTATTATCATTCATAACCGAAAATATATAATGATAATGTAAAATGGTATATTTTTAGACCCTCTTTATTTTTCTTTATCCAATAACAATAAGAAGAAATAATTCTGACCCAAACTTTTATTTCAGGTTGTAAATAGGAAGTAAATAGCCGATGATTAAAATCCTGAAAGTCGCCAATTTTCATCGTGTTTGTCAATACACAATTTTTAAGTATAGAATTTTAGGAAATCTATAGGAATGGTAACCCCTGGTTTCCAATATGTTTTCTTATAATATTTACAAAACGAAAAAAATGGTTTAATTAAGTTTGCAGTCACATCCAAAAACACACATCAAAATCTGACGCCTTAAGCTCTATGACAATTCATAATTTATTAAAAGGATTTTCAAAGGATTTTCAAAAATGCACTTTTGAAAGTTTTTGGACTTTTAATTATTCAAACATTTAAAAGATATTTTATTACAATGAAACTTTTATGGTAGAAAAAGGTATTTCATGTGATTGAATAAAGACCCGTTTCCCCCTCAGGGATCAGTTCATCTTATAAATTATGAATTTTTACTTACTATGAAAACAAAAGCAGCCTGGTTCATTTGTCAAGTTAAAAACAATTTCAATAATTTAAATATATTTGTGATTTTCCCCAGAGAGCCTAACGGTTTCACAATTGTTTAAATATGAACTCTGTTAAACTTTCATCCAAATATGATTTATTTGATATTTGATTCGTTTATTGAAGTGTTTACAAATAAAAGATGATGATAATTTTGTGAAGCTCCATGAAATAGAATTTTCTGTCCATCTAAGCGTCGCACAGTGAAAAATGAAAAGTCATGGAATTTTACATCAGCGCCACAGTGGGAGCCCTGAACCTGGACTATGACCCTGACCTTTGACCTCTTTATTTTTGGTTGCTTGTATTGTCAGTGATCTGGGAATTTAAGTTTATTCCACTGTTGCATTCATTGTAAGTCCCTCTAGATAAGAGTCAGATAAATTACTAAAATCTAATGATAGTGCTTTGCTCTGCCCATTGACAGGGAATAGAACCCCTAACCCTGGCAGTGTTCGGGCGCGTTCACAGCATGTTCTGATCCGCTGATGATTCAACCAGCTACAGGAAACCACCCCAAAACACAAGGCATTATGGGTAGAAGGAGACTTGGTCAGTCTGGACTGATGCTCATGTTCAGATGTTTCTTCATGTGTTCTTAACTGGTATGAACACCAGAGAAGAGCAGACAAGTCCATCATGGTAGATCAAGTTACAGACTGGAACCAGGTTGGTTTGGACTCTCTAACCTGGTGGGATGACAGGTTACCAAAACTCAACCAATCAACCAGCTGCTGGGGAGTCATGGGACTTCTGGTTGGCTTGTGATTGGTCAGTGTGAACCTGAACCAACCAGATAAACCAAGTCAACATTATTTCTCAACCCTAGGACTGCATTTTAGATATCCAATGGTGTTGTAAAGAACCCTTTAAGAATGTATGTAATATTCATTTAATATATTTGAAAGACCCCTTTTAAGAACCACACTGGGTTTTTTATTCTGGTTTACCAGTTTTATACCAAACCAGAGGATTTGTGGAGTCATTATGGTTCCCTATAGAACCAAAGAACCCTTGAAGAACCCTCCTTTCTCTGTGTGCAGGGTAGCCACTGTAACATGATTAAATTACATAGCGAACAGTTTGGCAGCGGTGTCAGTTTTTCCGTTGCGCCGGGCGCTGAGCGGCTCTGGCCCACGCTCGCCACCAGCTGCACAGATTATGGCAGTGTTGCCAAAACAGCACAAGTATTTATGAGCAGCTTCTAAGTGCTGGATTATCGTGTTTCTGGTCTCACAAAACATGAACTTGGCTGACTCCTCGCTCCCGGACGGCTATCATAAGCTCTCCAGGGAGGGAGGGTGGAGGAGGTGCTGGGAATCACAGCCTGCTGTAACCTCCAAGCACCAATTTGACTTGTGTACTGTACTTTCTCTCTAATGTATACTCTGAGCTGTAGTTACTAAGAGGAACGCTAATTACTACCGTACAGAACATCTTGGTAGTTTAGCGCCTGATTTATTCAGACCACTTATACAAATCAAGCCAGTTGCAATTTTCCAGTTAGAATATCTGAGGTCAACCACAGTCCCACGCACCACTGTAGCTGACCTGAGACCAGCAGATGAAAGGTCACCACAAGTGGTATGGCACCAGGACTCCAGTTCAGTTTTTATTTCATCAAGCAGAGATAATTTCAAATCATTTCAAATTCTCAAATAAAACTCTCTTTATTTTCTCTGTCTGTTTTGCCGTTGAACAAATAACCAGCAGCCACGACTTCCTCAGGGTGAGAAGTTAATTAGATCGGAGTGATCCATTTCAATAATCTCCATTTGTGCGCCCTACCACTCCTTAAAATACAGATTAATTTTTTGCAGGACTCTGAAGGACACTGACATGAGGTAAAAGAACTGTCCCTTCTTGTCTCCTATTCTTAAAAAACTCATCATCTCAAAGAAATAGTCTTCAATACTAAACACAAAAAGGCAACTGAGATGAAATTCACAAGTGGGAATATTTGAATTTAGACAGTAAAACATTGTCCAAAATTGTTGCAATATAATGCCATATAAAATAATACCACGAGACAAAATGTAGAAAAACAACAAAAATGTAACTATTTCAAGTAATTCATCGATAGTTTGTAGACAGCTATGATGAGATTTGACAGTGTGTCTGTCAGTATGGGGGATTACAGACGCTGTTTTTCAAGCATGAGCTGCCTCTCAAACGAAACCGCCATGTGGGTGACCTCTTTGTCCGATATTTGGTTGACCTCTGTCATTATAGTTTTGTGGGTCTGCGATTCTGGTCCTCGTCTCGTCGTGGCTGCTGTTGTTTATCTTCCAACAGTTTGGACTTCCAGGATTGCAGACGCTCTCACTGAATGCAAAGACCCCTCAACCCCTCAACCTTTTCCCTTCTCAGGTGGCTACACCGACCTGTCAACCGCCCGGTTTCAGACAAACTGCGACAGATATGACAGCGTCATCTGCGAACAGGAGTATATTCGCTGCACAGGTGCGTAACAGACCTGACGTGATCCGCCCAAAAAGGTTTAAAGTTTAAACCAAACAGTTTTAGGAGGAGGAGGAGTAGCGAGGGAAGTCTTGGTGGAGAAAAGGGGACAGAGGAAGAAAACTTTCTGTCAAAGCAAGTTAGTGTGATGCGGCGGCGAGGCTACTGTAGCGTACTGTAGCCACGCCCTCTAGAGAAGACAGAGGGGAACTGGGTCCCGGTACTCCATGTTGGCAATATTATAGCCTGAGCCGTTACACCAAGCAACGCCAAACTAAATCAGGCTGACTCGCCGGCAGCTTCGGGGTCATCCTGAGTTTAGAGCTATTAATAGCACCGGGTGTTAGGGCGCCCCCCCCCCAACACACACACACTCATCGCTCCACCGATACTACACTACACACACACACACTGTATATATATACAAGTGCAGTCATGCGCCTACAGGCACACACACACTAAACAATGCAATGCAGCAAGACGTAACACACATTCAGTCATAATACACAGCAATGTTTAAGCACACACAATGAATGAGGAGTAGGAAGGGGGGGGCAGGCCTGGTGGGGCAGAGAGACAAAGTTTCCGTTACAAATCAAAACATTTGGTTGATTCATTCTGGGATGTTTTTCCTTCTCCCCTCCCCCTTCCCCTTCTCCTCCCCCTCTCCTCCTCCTCCTCCTCCTCCTCCCTCTCTGCTGTGTTGTGTTTGGGATGCTAACACACTGACCTACATTGGCAAAATACTGATGAAATCAGGGCTTGTGAGATTCTGTGTGTGGTGGGTGGGGCTGGGAGGGAGGGTGTGTATGGTCGAGTGGGGAGGGGTTTGTGTGTGTGCGTTAATGAAATGTTGCTGGTGTGTTTGTTTTCTCACCACAATTTATCAAACATGGAAGAAAATCATCACCTGCAGTTCAACAGTTAACAGGTTTTGTCAACCAGGGACTCAGGCTACCTGCTGACTTTTAAAGCGGCACTAATGAGGGTTTAGTCTTCTCAGCCCGAATCACAAAGTGTGTCTGCAACAGAGCAGAGCGTCCAAACTAACTGAGACGCCGTAGATATTGGCCCAAATGAACTGGTGTCGGTTTGGTCGATGGTGGGAAGGGATGAATCAAAGTAAAGAATTGGCTATAATACACTGAGTGGACAACACATTAGGCGACCTGCTGTTTCCATGAAACAGGCTGATCAGGTGAAGCTATGACTCCTGATAGATTTCACCTGTTAAATCCACTGGGGGGAAGGAGAGGGGAAGGAGAGGGACGTTAAAGACATGGATTGTGCAGAATGGGATCCAACTCCATTCATTCCCAGTAGGAAGGATTTGCAAATAGTTAGTACCCTCAGGGTAGATCTGTGGCGGGTTGATAAGCTGTTCATCAATACCAATGATTTATCGATTACTTGGCCAGCTGCTGAGATTTCTGGCTTTCAAAACTCACTTATAATAATAATACGGAGAATAATTATTATAGAATTTAGCATGGTGATATTTTACCTCTTCACTAGATGTTTCTCTTGGGTCTCTGCTCTGATTAGCTAGCTTACTGCTGTTAACTAGCTGGTAGGATGGAAAACCAGCAGGACTCTGGACACTGAGGACCGGAGTTGAGAACCACTGAAACACTAAACAGCAGCGAGTCTCCGTCCAGAGAAAGCTGGACCTCTTCACCACCTCCACCCACCACACACGAAGAAGAACACATGTGGTTTACTGACGGCACTGCACAGGATTAAATGGTGTCTATCTCCTTTTGGAATTCAAATAATCAAAAATACTAAAGCATAATCACTATGTATTATTAACTATGGAGAAATCAGGACATTTTCCCACAAGTTCCACTTTGTGATCCAGTTAACAATGTGGATGCTTTGAATTATTCACCCCCACCTCATCCCACTTCTCTTTACCCTCTGAATGCTTCCTGGCTATAAATTTGGGGGGGAAATAAAACAAAACAACAAACTAACAACAAACTAAAACTAAAGTTATGGTTATGGTACTTTTTAGTAGGAACTTAACACTTTTCAAGATTTTGAATGACTAACTAACTAACAGGTAATGACGTTTTAGCAAAGTGGACATATAGCAACTTAGAATGTAACTGTTATCAAAAATATACTTTTAATGTGATAAATGTTCTGGGGTAACTTCATATAAACATTTAATAATTAACTATTATTGACTGATTATTGCTAAATCTGAAGGTTTCATTCCATGTAAAACTACCTGATTAATACACCAAGCTCCAAGATTGAGTATTAGGTTGATAATTAGTAATAGTGAGTTTTACTTTCATGCCATAAATAATTTTGTCAGAGAAGTTGTCATGAATAAAACTCTTCATATGGTCAAGACATAAACATTTATACATTTAATAAGTTGTAAAGTGCTGGTCTTCTCCCTCTTATGCAATCCGTTTTCGTTCTGTGTGTTCGCTGTTGGTGATGCGTTACGTCTAGAGCGGCTTGAGATGTCCCTTGTGGGTCACCGTAAACAGCTTTACACCCAAAGTATATTAATAGGTCGGTTTGGTGAAGTTCATCCAGGGTTCAAGGGAAGGTTCATCCAGAGTTCAGCCGAGCACGGGGGAGGGGGGGGGACACACGCTGCCTGGAAAACACCACAGACAGGACGGCAACAGAAAACACCACAGACAGCGATGAAAAACAATAATTATTTAGTACATTTTATTACTCTCTCTATATATTAATGATCCAACCTCTAGCAGGTAGGTCTTTCCTGGGAAAAATCCTCTGGAGACAGGAAGTGATGAGTTTTACGAATAAATAGAAGAAGAACTGGGTAGTTAGCTACAGGAACTCAAACTCCATCAACAGGAAATCCAAGGAGAAAGACGTCACAGTACTGGACACACTGTTTGATTGACAGGTGATCTCTGAGAAGAGCAGTGAGGAACACCACAGTGAGGAACACCACAGTCAGGCTGAGAGACAAAGATGGAGACTAAAAAACAACTCATCCACATAGACAGGACTCCTTTCCACACTACAGCAAACAATTCTCTCAATTTGCTCCCTGGCACCCAAGCTGTCGATTAAACCAAACATGTAAAGTGTTTTAATCACTACCTCTATAGCTAGCTTGTGTTTTAATCACTACCTCTATAGCTAGCTTGTGTTTTAATCACTACCTCTATAGCTAGCTAGCTTGTGTTTTAATCACTACCTCTATAGCTAGCTTGTGTTTTAATCACTACCTCTATAGCTAGCTTGTGTTTTAATCACTACCTCTATAGCTAGCTTGTGTTTTAATCACTACCTCTATAGCTAGCTAGCTTGTGTTTTAATCACTACCTCTATAGCTAGCTTGTGTTTTAATCACTACCTCTATAGCTAGCTTGTTGTATTTTAATCATTACCTCTATAGCTAGCTTGTTCGGTTTTAATCATTATCTCTAGCTAGCTAGCGTTTAATCACTACCTCTATAGATAGCGTTTTAATCGCAACCTCTATAGCTAGCTTGTTGTGTTTTAATCATTACCTCTATAGCTAGCTAGCATTTTAATTACTACCTCTCTAGCTAGCTTGTTGTGTTTTAATCACTATCTCTATAGCTAGCTAGCGTTTTAATCACTACCTCTATAGCTAGCTAGCTTGTGTTTTAATCATTCCCTCTATAGCTAGCTAGCTTGTGTTTTCAATCATTACCACTATAGCTAGCTTGCCGGCTATGTTGTTGTTGTTGTGGCTGCGGTACAGCCGGGGGGAGAAAGGGTCAGACTAGCCCAAACCTGACCCAGTCTGTCAAAAAAGTTTAACGTTGAATTTTTGACGGAGCAGAGGTAAGCATTATCCGCTAACGTAACAAAGTGCACTAACCGTACTTCATCAGCCATTATCCACAACAACACAACCTAGCTGGTTTGCCACGGTCCATTTAATTTAAATGACTATTCTATTGCACTTTTCCATGTCGGCGTTCCGAGTACAATTAACACATACTGCTCTGTGAATTTGACCGATGCAAAATGTCCCATGTGAACGCCACCTCAGTCAGATGTTTTAGTGGAAAATGTCCTCAGTTTGCAGTGGTCTGGTGTTGAGCAACACACTAACTCTGCCAGGGTTAGGGGTTCAATTCCCACTGCGTGTACTCATGGTACAGTAAGGCACTTTAGATAAAAGCGTCTACCAAATGCCAAATGTGAAGTTATGTAATTTACCTCATAGCCTGACGTCCTAATGTCTGCTGTGGGAGTGTGAACAGGGAACCTTTAAATTATTGAATGAACTTCAGTCCACTGAGTGCTCTGTTTACATTGCCAGGCATGTACATTTACATTTTAGGATTTTGGATGATTTGCAAAGTACCAGAATGAACCAGAAAACAGGAATATCGCCTGCAACGTAACAGGATAGAAATCAAGTGCACCTCGTTTGATAACATTCGCTTGTGTGCGTTTTTTTGTAAATGTACATATATGTGTGTCTGCACGCATGTGCATATATGTGGACTGCACAGAAGAAATTGTGTGTTAAACTCCATCCACACCTATCAGTTAATTTAACACGTTAGTTAACATCAGCTCTACAACTTTCCAGTCAACAGTTGTCAACTCCAAATAATTCTGACTGAAAAATCAACACTTATTAACACTGGACAATATGTGTAAACCATCCTGTTCTATTCAATTTCTATATTTCATAATATTGTGAACACAGTGGCGTTTACTGAAGCATGCAGTGACTCGATAGAAGCAGGCAGTCACTCCAAACTCTTCATAAACGGCTGCATGAAAACACAGAAACACTCTGAAATATAGATTATGGCTGCAGTGAATTATGCATCATAGCGTGAACATTCACCACACAGCCGCAGGGATCTTCTATCACTGGGAAATGGAGGGCCGAGCTGACACGGCCGGGTACAGTAGCTAACTTATTCATGACCGCACAGCTGAACTGGACTAATGATTGAGCTCACATGATGTCGCTGCATTAGCTCCTTCACCTCTCAACACGGGATTTAGCTCAGGGGGCTTAGCAGCGTGAGCCGGGGTGACACTGAGGATAGGGGTCGTCAAGGTCGGGGTCAAGGCGAGGTCACAGAGGTGGGCGGTGAACTTTCACCCCGTTTCACTGTGTACTTGCGGGTGAGAAGGACAGCGGAGGATTACACATGAATATAAGAAAAGATTTGTTCCAAAATGAGATCATCTGGAAAAACTGACACCTGACACGTGATTTCTTTCGTCCCAAATTAGTTTTGGATAGAATTCCTCATGTAATTTCCAAATGAACTGTGATAATAAACATTAAAATCACAATGAAATGAAAAATTTACTTGACTAATGACTAAATCTCCATATCCATACTCGCCAACCCTCCTGATTTCCATGCCCCTCTCTCGGTGTTCTCCCATGACTGCTGTTAAAGAACAGTCAACAAAATACGTAGATGTTGTCTCGGTGGTTATGTTATCAGTTCATTGGACTAAAAAACCCCAAAACGAAGCGTTTCAAGAAAAATAAATATGCCTGCGAGTTTCAGTCGCCTTCTCACTGAAGGGTTGTACTGTATTTCCATTGTTATTTAATATATTACATGTCACCAGAATGCAGGAAATAATGTTTCTGAATCTGGGGGCAACCTGTGCTTTTGGAAATCTTACTTTTTCTGGACTGTCAAGGTTGGCAAGTATGCATATCATGACATACACCTACCGAAAAATACGTGCCCAAAAACAATTTTGTGTAATGTTTGGTGTTTTAATGGTTACGTGGAGAGCCAGTAGGCATAGATAAAACTTCCAACCAGTAAAATTGTCACAGATAATTGAATAAGCCGTCCCTCCTGTGACATGAAAGCTGAAAAAGGTTTTCAGAGTGGAGAGTGACGTTGACAGGACACTTTGGTGACGGAGGGTCTTTTGAGGTGGAGGATGTCTCTCCTCAATGGCTCCGCCCATCTCCAGTCGGGGGCGGAGACATTTGTTTTTTTTTAAATTTATGTGCAGTGCAGCAGAGAGAAAACTTTCAACCGAAGGAGGGAGAGACACATTTTTACAAATAAATGTTTATTTGTAATAAATTGGTATAATTACTATACTGGTAGAATTACTCTACTTTCTACTCTACTCTACTTAAGTATGTACACTAGAAACTAGTCAGTGCACATGTTGAAACCTGATGCTTCTTCAAATTAATGTCTTTACTGTGTAAAGTATAGCTGCAAAAAAGATGCTCATTGGAGTCGAGGGTAAAAGAAAAGTTGAAGAAAGGAAGACAAGGCATTGATGAAGGCAGCCTGTACCGGAACATGTTCATATATTAATATATATTTTTTGCACACAAAAGAATAGTGCCTTGCATAAAAGTATATAGCTCGGTGAAGTTGACTTGAAAATGAATGTTTCAAACACTTTTAAATGAACAAAATAAATATTTATTCTAATAAAATAATAATTTCCTTCCTCACACTCGTCATCAACCAAACTAACAGCTGGTTTGGTACCAACGAGACAAATGTTCTTTCTTTTCTGCTAAAACACTGCCGGTGGCTAGCAGTTGGCTGTGTGTGTGTGTGTGTGTGTGTGTCCATTCTCTCCCACCCCCCAGGTTTGTCTATATTATAGCGGCCCACTGCTCCTGTGTCCTTTGATTAAGGTCAATTTGGTAACTGAGGTTGGGAATACATATTCACACACACAGAGCCAAGCCAGCCGTTCTGTACCGCCTCATTCATCCAAATTAATTTGTATATATAAATATGTGATGCCTTTTAAATGAGTTGTTCACATTTGACAAGATGAATGGTGACGTTATTTGTTATATGCAATTTATATTTATTGATATGTAAAATATGAAGACAACCTTCCTAATGTTTAAGTTGTATAATTACAAAAGGACCAGCTGACTGCTTTGATATAAACATTACAACCATTCTTTTGACTCTTATTTCTCTTAATTAATTTCCTCCATCATCATGGTCACTCTAGGATCATAGGAATATTGGGTCCATCTACTGTCAGGGTGCTATGACCTCTGACCCTTGACCTCCTTAGTAGTGAGGCCCAGACTGCTTATGTATGTGTTCAACGTTCTTCAAATCAAATCTCAACTATTATACAGCACGTCTTCGAAGTTTGTTTTGTAGTTGATTGATAACCTCGTCAGCCAATCATCAGCTCACATACTGTGGGGTCAGATTCACCAGTTAAATTGGTACAGTACCATACTGTATTCCAGACAACACTAGATGACAAAATATGCCCAGTCCTTACTGCGACCACATTTGAGTTCACTAGAAAAGTGTTTGTATTAATGTTAATGGAATTTGCAACCAACCTGAGATCAGCTTGTTGTTGTGGTGCAGACTACTGAAGTGACAGAGTTAAACCTGTTGCTGGTACACATGCAACAGGCCAAAGAAATATGCATTTCAGCATAGAGTTCAGAGAACATGGTTGTCTGCAAGTGTTATCCTACCATTTTTTAATCAAGCCTTTTTAAGGATATTTAATAATGGGATAGGACAGGAAAGGCGGGAGGGGAGAGGCATGTGAGGCATTCATGGTCAGTACCGGCTGTACCACCATGCACCTCCTGATTCAAGCCTTTAACGATTCCGCATTGATAGTCAATAAAGGGCGTCACAAATGTAATACCAACCACCAGCTTTCAGCTGGAAAACATCATTCTGTCGAAGGGTGAAGTGGCATCACATGCATTTCAAATCCTGCACTGTGACATCAGCTTTAGAAATTCTCCACTTTGCTGACTTCAAGCTTTAAGTTGTAATTGGCCTGATGATGTTAAGGATGAACAAGAGGGGAGAACTCCTGTCAGACAAGTAAGACTGGCAGGAAGGAAAGCTAAGAATGGAAAGAAAAGCAGAAAAGGACATTCTCCAAACAGAGGCCTGGCCAGTAGTGGCCTAATTAGGCAGGGTCTAATGCAGTGGTCCTCAGATCTGGACCTCTGGGTTCAGAGTACTGCTGGTTTTCTATTCTGCCAGGTAGCTTCCATTCTAGCTTTCTAATCAGAGACTGGTTTAGACCTGGGATGCCAGGTGAATGCAATTAACTACCTGGTAGGACAGAAAACCAGCAGTCCTCCGAACCACGAGGACCAGCTTTGAGGTCCTCGGGGTTTGGGTCCTTTGCGGTGGTGTGGCTTGAGCTTGGAAACATTTACAGTCTTTCAAACTAAGTAGTAACAGCAGGGGCCTTGTCAGATATTGACAGCCTAAGAGTAGACTAGTTTTCTTCCTCTGAAAGCTCTGGACTGCTGGATCCCTGCCCGTCAGGTCCGTCTTCCTCCAAGTCCTCAAACAATGAACTAACAGAGGGATCCATGGCATGAGAGGGATCTAGCTGTACGTGGCAGCATGTACTGTCTGTGCCAGAGGACACAGTGCAGTCCATGGTGTTAACTCTTCCAGACAGGCTGCTGAAGTATTGCAGGTAAAACATAACATTGTGAATATCCTCTGCAGTCTGATGGATGAGTCCCTGAAGTCCACCCAACACTGCATGCAGGTACTGACAGTGCGGGGACATCTCCTTCAGTAGTAAGGACTGCTCTTCCTCCAGCCACCTGACAATTATGGCAAACAGTCATCTCTTCAATATCTCTTCAGTATACAGTTTCTCTACTGTACTGTAGAGAAACAGGAGAGTAAGTGACAGAAGCTGCTCACTGGCAGTAAAAATAAACACTAACCGCAATTTGCTTACCAGGTCCATGTGCTTCCCAAGGTAGGATGAAGTTATGGGACAAATCACAAGCTGCCTCCACGTCAGTCTGATCTGCATCAGCCACCCTGGTGTTTTACTCATTGATGGTCTTCCCTCGTCCTCGTCTTGAAGCAAAAGTAAATACATTAGTTCCAATGTACAGATGTACAGGCTATAGACTATAAATACAGTAACCCTGCATACCAATTTGACGAGAGAGGTCTTGTTTCTTTCTGTGAAGGTTCCAGGTCATCTCCTTTTGGTACTTTTTTGAGCAGAAAACCTTCCCGGCAGGAACCTGTTCAGTTCCTGCTAGTTCGAGGTTGCTTTCCCACCGCACCAAAGTAGTGGGGACATTATGAAACGATGTGAGGACTTCAAATGCGTAGCGTCCGCCTGCTGGTGGTTGCAGGTCAGAACCTTTACACAAGCAAGTCGCTGATCTCTGGTGTCCACTTGATACGGCAAGTTGGACAGCATGCAGTCGCCAGGCAAAGATCATACCGTCCTGAGGCCAAAGACAGGAATTTTCTGAAAAAGACTTTCCATGAATTACAACAGAACATCCATCGCATTCAACACAAGGTGTTCCATTTAAGTCATACAGATTCCTACTGGCATTCAGTGGATTCACTTCACTTCACAGTACTGGATGGAGAAGAGTTGAATATACTGTATATCTACATGCCATTGATAGTCACCAGCACTATCTGCTTTCCTGCTGTGATGGGTAGTTGCTGAAACTTAGAATGGGATCATCTTGGGATGAGGAATTGGAAACACATGGTGAAGTATTTTTGACACACACAGTGCTACTATGGTACTACTGCTGCCGTGGACATTGTGATGGCTGAAATCTAAGGGAAATGGGTGTTTGTTGAACCTATCTTGCTCACAGTGTTGATACTGGCCATTTTCAGCACAAATAGGCTAGAAAGGTAGATTTAGTTTAGTTTGAGAAGTCAGCTCAGTTAACCTGAACAAACTGTTAGCTAGCTAACTAGCCAGCAGGCTAATTTAGTTACTGTTAACATGGGACTACTGCCACTGCTAATGCTAGCTTCTACTAGATACGCTGTCTTGTTAACAACAGTGATGGTTAGCTGACCAGATACTATGGTTAGCTAGCTAACAAGCTACATGATCTAAACACTAAATCAATCAGATGGATCAGTGATGAAATGATCAGTTCAGTAGAAACAGACAGAAATTAACCATGAAGATTCAATTCTGTTGAGACAGAAACACAATCAGCTGTTAAAAGCTGAGGACCTCCAACATGGCCGCCGGCGGGTTTCGTCCCTCTACAGTGAATGTGGTGACTGTAATGTATCTAATAAAGAACCGTAGACTAGAATACATGTAATATAGGAGATGGCAGTATTTGCTACCAGAACATGGAGGGATGTGATGGTGATGAATTTGGACCTAATGACCATAATGTGTCTGATATTGAAGCGTGATGGTGAGGATGATGCTCTGTGCTGCTGCCCTGTCACATTCAATCACTCAGCTACTGTACATGGTGATTGTTTCACTTACACCACGTGTGTCTTGGTGTGTTCCTCTATGAATGCGTGGAATGTGTGTGTTCATGCGTCATGTCAGTACATATACATGGTATGGTATGTACTGTAGGTGTGTGTGTGTTTGTGTGTTGGATGGCATTACTAAAAAGAGAAGACACGTTACACAGCAGCGTAGCCTTTAAGCCCTCTGGCGTCACACACACACACACACACACACACACACTGCCTCTCCACTTGGCTCTGCGCCCATATGCATGACAAGACCTCTGGGACCCCCTAACACACACACACACACACACACACACACAGCCATGTCAGGGAAAGATGTTGGGCGCTATTAGGCGCCAGGCTGCCGACTTGGGGGGGCGGGGAGGTTTTGTGTGTGTGTGTGTGGCTGCAGCAGAAAGAACACTGCGACCTAAAAACCCAGCTCACTGAGAGCCCTGCACGCTGAACAGAAGGCTCATCCATGTGTAAACACACACACAAACACACACACACACACACTAGCACAATCATACTTATCAACGCAGACTCTCTCACACACACAGAAGCACATACGGATGCATGCACACACATACACACACTAGCAAGTGGACACATACACATACCGTGCACGCACATACACACACACACACACACACACACTAACAGGGAAATTAGATTATATCACCACGCTCCAATAAGAGGCTAATTTAACACTCTAGCTCGTCTACATTTGTCATGTGTGTGTTTGTGTTTTAATAGGAGCAGATTAATTGTGGGTGTTTGGGTGCATGTACAGTATTAATGTGTGTGTGTGTGTGTGTGTGTGGCGGTGCGGGGGAGGGGTGTGTGTGTTGTGGTTCTGTAGAGTAAATATTTCTACAGGACCAATCAACTTGGCTTCACGTCAACGTCCTCAGCTGTCAGCAGCACCGGCCCCCAGCACCGCCTGAGCGTGTGTGTGTGTGTGAGTGAGAGAGTGCATGTATGTGTGTTTTTGTGTGTTGTGTGTGTGTGACATAGACCATGAATGTGTATTTATTTGCACAAGTGTGTGTGTGTGTGTGTTTCATGTTTCCTTTGATTTTGTCTGCGATGCTGTGTGTGTGTGTGTGTGTGTGTGTGTGTGTTCATGCGGACTGTATGTACTTCATGTTCCAGTTTGTTCTGACCTTTCTCTCTGTTCTCCAGTCATGTTGGATCAGTCGCCTTCAGGATCCTAAATCACCAGTTTTCTATTTCCAGTCTCACTGGTTTGTTGAACTGGTTGTTGAGAGGAAACCCGAGCAGTCAGGAGGAGAAAGACAAGACAATACTACTGAACTGGACAGATAGAAAACATCTGACAATGGTTGGATCTCCTAACACAACAGATATCAATGGAACAACAAAAGACCTCCAACAGTTCAATTCAACAATCCTTCGGTCTATTCTGTCACCGGTGAGCTGACGCCATAACACCATGGAGAAACATACCGTCGTCATTTCACAACATTTCATGAGACCAGGTCATGACCTCTGGACCTCAACAGTGATCAACCTCTACCAGGTCATGACCTCTGGACCTCAACAGTGATCAACCTCTACCAGGTCATGATCTCTGGACCTCAACAGTGATCAACCTCTACCAGGTCATGACCTCTGGACCTCAACAGTGATCAACCTCTACCAGGTCATGATCTCTGGACCTTAACAGTGATCAACCTCTACCAGGTCATGATCTCTGGACCTCAACATCATCAACCTCTACCAGGTCATGATCTCTACCTCAACATCATCAACCTCTACCAGGTCATGACCTCTGGACCTCAACAGTGATCAACCTCTACCAGGTCATGATCTCTACCTCAACATCATCAACCTCTACCAGGTCCTGATCTCTGGACCTCAACAGTGATCAACCTCTACCAGATCATGATCTCTGGACCTCAACAGTGATCAACCTCTACCAGGTCATGATCTCTGGACCTCAACAGTGATCAACCTCTACCAGGTCATGACCTCTGGACCTCAGCAGTGATCAACCTCTACCAGGTCATGACCTCTGGACCTCAACAGTGATCAACCTCTACCAGGTCATGATCTCTGGACCTCAACAGTGATCAACCTCTACCAGGTCATGATCTCTGGACCTCAACAGTGATCAACCTCTACCAGGTCATGACCTCTGGACCTCAACAGTGATCAACCTCTACCAGGTCATGACCTCTGGACCTCAGCAGTGATCAACCTCTACCAGGTCATGACCTCTGGACCTCAACAGTGATCAACCTCTACCAGGTCATGATCTCTGGACCTCAACAGTGATCAACCTCTACCAGGTCATGATCTCTGGACCTCAACATCATCAACCTCTACCAGGTCATGATCTCTGGACCTCAACAGTGATCAACCCCTACCAGGTCATGATCTCTACCTCAACATCATCAACCTCTACCAGGTCATGATCTCTGGACCTCAACATCATCAACCTCTACCAGGTCATGATCTCTGGACCTCAACAGTGATCAACCTCTACCAGGTCATGATCTCTGGACCTCAACAGTGATCAACAGTGATCAACCTCTACCATCATGAAGCTTCTCCATCTGCTGCTCTCAACACCCGGTGTCAGGTAGGTCTTTCCTGGGAGAAACCCTCTGGAGACAGGAAGTGATGCGTTTTACGTTTCAACAGAAGAAGAACTGGGTAGTTAGCATGAGCAGCGATAGCCACCATGGCTGAACAGACAAAGAAAAGAGCGCCACCTACAGGAACTCAAACTCCATCAACAACCTGGAAAAGAAACCAGGTGCAACATGGTGGACAAATACGATCTGTAACAACTGGATTTAGGACTTTTCATACTTTTTAAGAGCTTTAAGTTTCTATAATTCTTTAAGACTTTAATGGAGGCGATCCCGTCGAGTCGGTCCGTCACGGTGGACATGAACATGAACGTTCAACAGCAGTGAAATGTGACGACGCGC